>JAACYQ010015149.1:0-14133 GCA_011075105.1 Heteronetta atricapilla
TTCCCCTGCTCCAATGTGGGATCCCTCCCATGGGATGCCGTCCTTCACGAACTGATCCTGCATGGACTTCCCACAGGCAGCAGCTCTTCAAGAACTGCTCCAAATATGGGTCCGTACCATGGGGTACACCATGGGCTGCAGGGGGACAAGCTGTTCCACCCTGGTCCTCCCCACGGGCTGCAGGGGAACTTCTGCTTTGACACCTGAAACACCTCCTCCCCCTCCTTCTTCACTGACCTTGGTGTCTGAAGTGCTGTTTCTTACTCCTCACTCTCCCAGCTGCTGTTGCGCAGCAGTTTCGCCCCCCCCCCCCTTAAATCTGCTCTCACAGAGGTGCAAACAACATCACTTGTTGGCTTGACTCTGGCCAGTGACGGGTCCCTTTGGAGCCAGCTGAAATTGGCTCTTACCTAACATGGGGCAGCTTCTGGATTCTTCTCACAGAGGCCACCCCTTCAGCCCCCTGCTACCAAAACCTTGCCACACAAACCCAATACAGCTCCCATATAGGAACCCCAAATATTAATCTTGCAATGACTTATTACTAAATCATTATCTTATAACAGGAAGGGCTAACAAAGGAAAACCCCACTGTATTATACTCTGAAGGTAAATCCCTAATTGAAAGGATTTATAGTGTAGGAGGAGATAAAAGAGATACCAAAATAATGAGTCTAAGACACAAGAGCTAAGAAGTCTCTGTGCCTGGGTAGCAGGTAGCACTCAGAAATCTGATCACACAATTCCAGTTCTTAGAGAAATATCTTTTAAGTCAATCTTTACACCGGTAATATTTAGACTTGCAAGCCTATTCTAGGAAGTCATTTGATCTATTCATTCCTGAAGTGGGTTACTCACCTAAATTATTCAGACATGTTTATCTAACCTTTTCTAAGAGGTCCCCAGTGACAGAGACTCCATAGTTTTCTTCTAAGGAATTTATTTCAGTGCTTCACTATCCTGTTTCTTCATTGTCCTTTCCACCATGGACAACGCAAACAGATTATTTATCTCCTCAGAATAAAAGGTTGCAGTAAGGCTAATATTTCCTTGAGGGTTGTTTTCTTATCAAATCACTCCCACTCTAGATTTTTTAATCCAACCTTATTTTTCTGTAATGTAGGAATCAAAACTGGCAACAATAATCCATATGAATTCTTTATCCATACTTCAAACCAAAGGAATCTACACCTTGAACGCTATTATTATCATTTATAAGAAAAAGTGAAAAAATCCACATGGGGAAAATACAGTTTAACAGTGTTGATTCATTTAACAGCTATAATCTCTAGATCCTTTTCTGCAGAGAAATTGTGTAGGCAGTTGCTTCCCATTCTGCATTTTTCCAGTTAACTATTAAGAATACACATTTCCACTGTGACATTAAAAACAGCAGAAAACCTAATAGTCTGATACAGAGATAACACATGAGAATAAAGAACTACCATACTGTGCCAGATCAAAGAGTAACATACTTTATCCAAACTCATTTACTATCAACAACTTAGTTGCCATCAGATTGCCGATGCTGTAGTATAATCAACGTCCAGACTACTTCAACTTTATCCTAAATATTGTTGTACATTTTTAGAAATAGGTATTTATCCACGAGGTCAAGGAAACAAGACACTTATAGAGCTTATCCACACTAAATGTTACCAGTATACAGGTATCAAAGCATATAACACTTCCCTTTCTCTAGTAACATGCAGCCATAGTAATTAGATGAGCTGTAAAAACAGTACTACAGTAAGAAATGAATATATCTGTGTACCATGACCACAAAAACAAACCAAAACACTCCTGTAGCAATATATGTGAATGATCCACATGTGCAAGGTATATCTTTCCAGCCAGTATAATGACTATTGTGAACGCTGAGCTACAGTTTTATATAATTGAATCATATCTATATTAAAAGCCCAACAGAACTGCAAAAGAGTGTCAGGTCTCTTTATCAGCACCACTTGCATTCAGCACAACCATTCAGCTTCTGAATGAGAAGATATGAACAAAAACCACCTTGTCTGATGTTTCACCCACAACAGAAGACCATATAAAAATCTAGGTTACCATCTAAAATATTTTGCAAATGAATCTCCTGATTATTGTCAAAGATATAATCAATAACAGATTAATGCATCTATAGCACACTTTTTGCTGAAGGAAGAGAGTCCAGGAGTTGGCAGGAGCTGGACTTGATGATCCTTACGGGTCCCTTCCAACCCAGGATATTCTATAATCTATGTATCTGTACAAAAAAAAATCCTGAAAAACATTTTCAATACAAGTGGGTTTTCCTGTGTTTTTGTTTGTTTGTTTTTATTGGAAGTTGAAGTGCCTTGCCTGGATTACCATTTTACTTTTTTTTTTTTTAATTTAAAACATTTAGAGTTAACAGAAATTAACTATTTTATTTTTATAGGACAGAATAATTTTTGACCTTGACAATGTTTTTAGCAGGACTCAAACAATTTTGTTTATACTCTCAATGACTTCCATGCCAAATACCTTCAAATTCACAAAACCCAACACTAACAAAATTCTACTCTTTTGTTCAACAGTAACAGAAGAGAGCAACCACCACAAACTACATTAGAACTTATTACACCTGCTCAACTTGACCATCTCTGAAGGTTTTGACAAGTACAGGCGATGCACTCTATTGATGCCCAGTTCTGAAAAAAAAAGTAAGAGAATTCAACTTGCACTCTCATATTTCAGCTACTTTTAGCAAACATTTTGCAAACATTTTGTCACTGAATAGAGCCAATGTCTTTTAATACACATGAAGTATAATAGCTGACTAAAAAGGAAACTATTTCGTACAGCCATGTTGCAGAACAGAACCATTCTTCAAACATTAACTATCTGATATTTTTATGGATATAAAGGTCCTATCATTTTTACAGGACCTTCCTAGGCCAAATTATCCCAAGTAAAAAAAAAAAAAAAAAAAGTCTTTGTAGTGCATTTACATGACAAGGTTTTGGTAGCAGGGGGCCATAGGGGGTGACTTCTGTGAGAAGGATCTAGAAGCTGCCCCACGTTTGGTAAGTGCCCCACTGCTGAACAGAGCTGAGCCAATAAGGGATGTTGTTTTGCACCTCTGTGAGAGCATATTTAAGACAGGGGAAAAAAATGCTGCGCCACACAGCAGCTGGGAGAGTGAGAGGAGTGAGAAACAGCCTTGCAGGCACCAAGGTCAGTGAAGAAGGAGGGGGAGAGGTGCTCCAGGCACTGGAGCAGAAGTCCCCTGCAGCCTGTGGTAAGGACCACAGTGAAGCAGGCTGACCCCTGCAGCCCATGAAGTACCACAGTGGAGCAGGGTGCAACACTGCAGCCTGTGGAGGAGACCATGGTGGAACAGACGGACCTGCACCGACAGAGACTGCAGCCTGTGGAAGACCCCTGCCGGAGCAGATTCTGGGCCAGACCTGTAGGCCGTGGAGAGGAGACCACACAGGAGCAGGTGACCTGGCAGGAGCTGCTGCCTGTGGGGGATCCAGGTTGGAGCAGTTTGCTCCTGAGGGATGGACCCCGTGGTACGGACCCATATGTGGAGCACTTCTTGAAGAGATGCTGCCTATGGGCAGCCCACACCGGATTAGTTCAGCAAAGACTGCATCCTGTGGGAGGGACCCCATGGCACAGGGGATGCAAGTGACCAAGAAGGAGCGGCAGAGACGAAGCGCTATAGACTGACCATAACCCCCATTCCCCTGCGCTGCTCGGGGGGAGGAGGTGGAAGAGGGTGGATGGAAGGGAAGATGCTTTTGGTTTCCTTCTCTTGTTTCTCACTTCTCTAGCTTGTTAGTAATAGGCAATAAATCTTACTGTCTCCCTATGCTGAGTCTGTTTTGCCTATCACAATTTCTGCATGATCTCCCTGTCCTTATCTCAACCCTTGAGCTCTTTTCATCATATTTTTCTCCTGCTCTTTGAGGAGGGGGAATGACAGAGCGGTTGTGGTGGAGCTTGGCAGCACACCCGAGTAAAACCACCACAGTCTTAAAACCCAAACTGTCATCTTTTGATGTTACCCCTGTATAATGATTCATAAGTTTCTGCTGACCCACTGTATGCTACAATATTTGCTGGTTTTGATGGCATTAGTGCCCATTCACATGACAAAATGCTGTTAATGAAAACGAATTAAGACATTTTCTCAATTTCTCTCAACATTGGCTTAATATGAGACACTTCCAAATCAGATTACAGTAGGCCAAAAGAGGCCCCATGGAATTAAACATCCAACTCCCACTGAAAACAATGTAAAGCAGGCCTCTACAACTGCGACTGCTTTGAAAATACTGGAGTTATAACCTTTATCTAGATGACAATAAAAAAAAACACTGAAGTTGCTGATTCTTCCCAAACCAAACTCTCTTTTGAGCAGTGTTGGGGACATTAAAGTAAGAGTTCATGTCTAGAGGACAGAACTTTCCTGTTCCCACGGTTTCTCAAATCATTGTTCTATTACAACATCATGTGAAAAAATAACAATCTTGTTCAGAACTGTTGTTTCAAGTCATAAAATCATAGAATCATACCCTTGATGACTTAAACTTTCAACTATGTATTTTAATAGGAATAGCAGTTCACTGATTTATGGATTTAAATGATAGCCTTCATTCAAATTTTAAACAGAGAATACAACTCTAACCAGATCTCTACTTGTAAACATACAGAATCCCAACACACTGCATATAAATTTACACACAATTCAGTAGGTAAGTTTATTTATAATTCAGTGTAGTACAGAAAGTAGAATTCTCAGGTATATAATTAAAGAATATACTACAAACTGACAATATCTACTACTACTGAAAACTATATTTCTCACTGAAGAAAGATTCCATTAAACAGCTGAAGCTAAATAAAAACAGAGAAAACAAAACTGAAAAAATATTTTCTATGGTTATATGAACGAAACTTGACTTTACTAGGTTTTCCAAATGGACATTACCCTGAAACGTTCAGATAAACATAGGATTCTCTGCAAGAACTGCAAGCTTCTAAAATTAATATTGCATAGTTGTGTCCTGGTTTCAGATGCTGATAACATGCTGATGTTTTAATTGCTGCAGAGCAATGCTTACACTAAACCAAGGCCTTTTCAGCTTCTTGCTCTGTCCTGCCAGCAGGCAGACTGGGGGTGCAGCAAGAGCTGGGAGGGGACAGACCCAGGACAGCTGACCCAAACTAGCCAAAGGGGTATTCCATACCATCTGACGTCATGCTTAAACAATATATAGGGGTGGGGGGCTGGCTGCTTGGGAATGGGCTGGGCATCAGTCAGCAGGTGGTGAGCAATTGCATTGTGCATCACTTGTTTCATACACACTATTATTATTATTTCCTATCTTAATAAACTGTCTTTATCTCAACTCACAGGCTTCACTTTCCCATTTCTCTTCCCCATACCAGAGAGGGAAGGGGGAGAGTAAGTGAACGGCTGTGTGGTGTTTAGCTACCGTCCAGTTTAAACCACAACAAGTTGCTATAACCAAACTCTGTTGGCTTAATAATTAAGAGTATAAAGCAAGCTATGTTATTCAGTTTTGGAGTTGCAGCGTTCATAAAATGCATAATTTGATATCTTGCAGCCTGCATACATGTTGGTGGATGGTAACTCTGAATCAATTACAACAAAATCTTCAACTCTGCAAACGCTGATACATTCATATTAAAAGATACAGGGTAAAAAGAATAAAAAAAGAGTAAAATTGCTTTTAACATAACCTATTCCAACACCTCAGCACCCAATTCAAGTCACTCACTAAGAGATTCATACATAGAAATGTATGAGTATTCTGTAACATGACTGCTCTCTCTGTGCCTGAGTTTTACTAAACAGGTACGCTCTTCGCGAGTTAAAAACTGGCTGGACAGCTGGGCCCAGAGAACAGCGGTGATTGGAGTGAAATCCAGCTGGCAACTGGTTGTGAGTGGTGTTCCCCAGGGGTCAGTGTTGGGGCCCATCCTCTTTAATATCTTTACTGATGATTTGGATGAGGGAATTGAGTACACCTTCAGTAAATTTGCAAACACCAAGTTGGGGGGGGAAGTATTGATCTGCCAGAGGGTACGAAGGCCCTGAAAAGGGAGCTGGACATGTTGGATCAATGGGCAGAAGCCAATGGGATGAGGGTCAACATGGCTAAGTGCTGGGTCCTGCACTTTGGTCACAACAACCCCATGCAACACTACAGGCTCGGGGCAGAGTGGCTGGAAAGCTGCACAGAGAAAAAGGATCTGGGGGTATTGGTCAACGTTCACCTGAACATGAGTCAGCAGTGTGCCCAGGCAGCCAAGAAGACTAATGGCATCCTGGCTTGCATCAGCAACAGCGTAGCCAGCAGGACCAGGAAGGTGATCGCCCCCCTGTACTCTGCTTTGGTGAGGCCGCACCTCAAGCACTGTGTTCAGTTTTGGGCCGAGGCCCCAGAATATGTCCAGAGAAGCTGGTGAAGGGCCTGGAACACAAGTCCTATGAGGAGCAGTTGAGGGAACTGGGATTGTTTAGTCTGGAGAAGAGGAGGCTCGGGGAAACCTCATTGCTCTCTACAACTACCTGAAAGGAAGTTGTGGGGAGAGGGGTGTTAGCCTCTTCTCACAGATAACCAGCGATAGGACTAGAGGGAATGGCCTCAAGTTGCTCCAGGGGAGGTTTAGGCTGGAAACTGGAAGACATGTTTTCCTCAGAAAGTGTAGTCAGGCATTGGAATGGGTTGCCCAGGGAGGCGATGAAGTCACCATCCCTGGGGGTGTTTAAGGAAAGGTTGGACATGGTACTTCGGGACATGGTTTAGTGGGTGATATTGGTGGTAGAGGGATGGTTGGACCAGATGATCTTGGAGGTCTTTTCCAACCTTAATGATTCTATGATTCTAAAAACACACTGTTAAGTCAAACCTACTACACCAGGAATTGCACAGACTGTATTGTCATGAATACGTAAAGAAAGATAAACAGAGCTAACTGAGCTAAAGTCTCCTGTGTATTTCAAATCAGCAGGCTTATAGGTATTCATCCTTACCTATCATGAATACAAGTCTTTATACAGAACAGTGTATGGGCCTGTAAGTTCAGTATCTTACCAAATCAAGTAAACAAATATTTGGTCCTTATCCTAATACTGAACCAAGCTGTACCACAGATAATGAAGACAGATGGGTGACACAATCAACTCACCTCCTACAGCAGCTTGGTATTTGTGTGTTCTTTTCCATTCTAACCTATGCATACTGCCTGTTCTAGAGGCACAGCATAGGTCAGCAATAACAAACTATGTTGCTGAAGTCTCCAAACAGATGAAAAAATTCATCAACTTTGAACAGTCACAAACCTGACTTACAATCAATGAAGCAATATGAAATACATTTTTTGTAGTCCTAAATTTAGCCTCAATAACCTAAAATATTTACTTTAAAATCTTACAGTTTTGTTCTGACGGTATCCTGAAATGACTAAACAAAAACAAGCCAAGTCACTAAGCCATAATATTAGCTACGGGAACATACAGCAAAATAAAAGTTATTCAGTTGTGTGGAAAAAAAAAAGTCCTGAACTCACCTGCAAAGAGGGCAGACATTGCTGGCTTGCCTATACCAACAAAACAATCCACTTGCTGATTCCAGATGCATTTAAACAGATACTCATTTTATTTCTTATTTGAGGCTAACATATTTTCTGGGCTAGCTCTAGAAATATCACATCTATTATTGATGCTTATTATTAACACATTGTTTTGACATTTTAAGAAAAATAGCCGATACTAGTCACACTACAGAGACTGTAAGTCCTGCATTTTTTTGTACTACCTGTAACTTGGTCTGGGAAATCAATGCAAATGGGGGGCCCACAGGGACAACAGCAGTCTTACTTCACAGTAATGGAAATTCAACTGCAATTCTAACCTGTTAATATTACCTCAAACGGATACCAATAAAATGTTTAAAGTTTAAGATGTCTTCATTGTCTATAATTATTTTAAATCAATACATTATATTAATCATTAATTTTTATGACTGCTTTCAATAAAGAATTACAGTTTTGTTAGCTTGTTTAACTATTTCAGTTTTAAGACAACTATCTACTAGACAAACCTGAAATTACCATTGGGATTCACATTTGAAATAGTCTTATTGAAGTTAGATACATTACAAAATTTACACCTTAAGTGAATTTGTTTATAATTCCTGCAGTACTCAGTCTTATTGCGATCAAACTGCTTTTCAGGACAAACGTGATCCTTAAGTTATATCCAGCATACGGGGTTTTTTTTGTTTGCTTGTTAAGTAACTACAAAGAATTTTATAACAGCTATGTTGATGCTATTCACAAGTCCATGAAGAACAGAGAAGTGAAAAAGCGCCCATTTCAGACTGAGATTGCTGGGAAAACAGTGGACAAAATCAAAAGCAGACAACAATTTCAGCTTTGGTAGAAAAGCCTACAAATTAAGCTTACAGAGTAGCAGATACCATGCAATACCGCAGCTGCCAAACAACCAGTGAAGACAAGAAGAGTAATCTCACCTATCTGGCAGGCGGAGAGCAGACCAATGAAATTTACGTCTGGAACACTTATAAGCCAAATATTGGCATAAAAAAAAGTTTGAATCTTGAACTGCCCCAAGAGTAAAAACTTGAAAGTAATACCAGTATTTACTGCACATTTTCTGTTTTGTAGCTCCCTAAACAAATTAAGTCTTGGTCAATATTCACATGGAAAGCCTCCAAAGAAAACATAAGTGTTGCAGGAAATAGCATAAATGATTCAGTTGGTGCCACTGTTTCTCTTGAGCCAAAGGCATAATTGGACACTAACTGCCATAAAAACGCAGAACAAAAACTGTAACAAATGGGAGTTATCAGACCCTAAAAACTGAACAGAGAAAAAGCTGTGCTATTTGTAGTGGAAGTTATATACAATGCGAAGACATGGCTTTTCTAAAACTGAGATGTTTGCCATAACCTACTCGCTGTTTCCAGTCAGTTTTAGATTAAAAGAAATATATTGTCACTATATGCAATCACATACATGACAGTACTATGTTTTCTACAGTTGCACTAGTTCGCTAACAAGCCTCCTACTGCCAAACTGAGTCAGCTCAGTAGGACAACTCAGAATTTAGAAAAGAAGCTACGTCCACTTCCCAAGGCCAGCTCTCAGCATCGCAACAGGAAGAAGAGGAGTCGTGGTGGAAACAAAGCAGCAGGTTTCTTCACCACTCCCACTAGCCTCAGTTGGCATGACACTCCGCAAGGCCGGGCCAGCCCCAGTACTCACCCAATAGCGCCGATAACAGCTCCGATAAGCTGGAGCTGCTTTATCATCGCGAAGGACCCTCTCCACCCTACAATGCGAGAAGTGGAAGCTACAGGCGAGGGCTCTTACCCCGGGCGGGGCAGGGCTGCACCCCACCGCCAGGCTGCACCCCGCCGCCCGCCTCCTCCCTCTCCGCCCGCCTCCTCCCTCTTCCCCCGCCGCCCCCCCCGCCTCTGACCTCCTGGATATTGCTGGTCTCGGGCACAGCAAACTCCTCCTTCTCCTTGGGGGTCTTCACTGTGACTTTGATGATCCGCGGCTCAGCAGCAGTGGAACCCTGAGCAGAGGACTCAGGAGGAGTATGAGCCCCTACAGGGCTCTTCGCGCTCTCCGACATGACGGGTGGGGCCTAACTCGCTCCACCACGCACTTCCAAGCGAGTCCTACGCACCACAGCCTCACTCCCAAAGCAGCGACCAGAAACAGCTCAGCCGCGGCGCACACTGATGACGCCCCAAATCAGGGAAGTTACTAGAAAGGGGAGTTGTCTCCTCAGGTATGGACTTACCCTCCGCGCGCTTGCGCGTCAGGGGTGGTAGCTTGAAGATTTAAATCTTAAAAAGACACTTCTAAGTAGTTCCTTAAGTTTGCTTGGAAGATTTGAATTTATTTTCGGATATAGACAAATGATTTCAGTACATTGAAATTCTAAGTAGATATTAAAAACATTATTATGAAGTTTACAATATTAATGTGTTGATGTCCAAATATAGTTATGTTATTGCTTACATATACTATAATGCACAATGATTTTGTATGAAATAACAAAGCCATGTCGTGTCCTGTATGGCTTTCATCTTTTAAAAAAAGAGAGTGAGAAACTAAATACAGCTTCAGAACCTATGTAAAAACAGATCATAAACTGCCTTTTGCTTCTCATACCGCCCTGCCGGTGAGGAGGCTGGGGGTGTACAAGGAGCTGGGAGGGGACAGAACCAGGACAGCTGACTCAAGCTGGCCAAAGGGATGTTCCATACCATATGATATCATGCTCAACCATAAAACTGGGAGAAGTTGGCTGAGGTGGCTGCCATTGATAGGGGTCTGGCTGGGTATCAATCGGCTGGTGGTGAGCAATTGCATTGTGCATCATTTAGTGTTTTGTTTTTTTGTATTTTTTTCCCTCCCTTTCTTTCTTGTTAAACTGTTTTTATCTCACCCCACGAGTTCTCACACTTTTACCTTTTTTAATTCTTTCCCCTATCCCACTAAGGTGGGGGGAAGTGAGGAGCAAGCGGCTGCGTGGTGCTTAGCTGCCTGCTAGGTTTCCTCTTTATTCTCTTCTCTGTTTCTTTCTTTCCTACTTCTGTGTTCTCTGATGACTGCACAGGTAACTAAGAGGGATTTGCTAATCCATTTTAAGTCAGGCAGCTCCTATTTGTTCTCTGTAATGCTCCCTTTAGCAACTATTTCAATATAAATAAGATCCCAGGATTTAGTACTACATTTAGTGCTGCACAAATTGTGCATTTTCATGGCCATATCTCATTTACTGACAGTACACACATTCTTTAACAGAATGTGAAACAATTATTCAGAATGATAGTCATACTAGTAATTGCAATTTGTACAACAAATACATAGATTTTTCCTAAACCCTGATTTTTATTTATTTTATTGGCTTTGAATGTGGTGGCAAAGGAGATCATCTGCACTGGTCATCTTCTGAGTGTCTTTTCCCTTTTTTCCCCACCCTGTAAGAGAATTAAAAACAAATGTTTACCTAATATACTAGACATGACACTTTATATCGGCAGTTATTTTCTATATTAAAGTAGTATAAGTTAACAAAATAAAGGCTTAGGGTATTTTTTTAATGCGTACCTTTGTATAATTTTACAAGTATATTTTTATGAGACACAAGCCTATCTGAACATTACATGTTGACATAAATTAATACAGTCAAGGCACTTGTAGGATACACAACTGAGATAACATCTGAGGATAAAAAGCACACTGCTTTATGTTTTTTTTTGTTGTTGTTGTTTGTTTCTTTGCTTATTTGTTTTGAACCCACCCAAACATTTTTGTTTTATTTTTTTAAAAGGCCTACTAGAGTTTCAAAGCAGTATTCCAATAAAGAAGGTAAGTCTAATGTTATTGAAGACAATACCACAAGAAAAGTGGTATTATAAGAAGGGTTATCTTGGACAGCCTGGAAGGGTTATAGGAGAGAATAGTAAGAGCAGTAATGATGATCCCTGCAAGGTAGATGAGATTGAGTTTTCAAAAGAGAAAGCTGTGAAAACATAACAGCATATTGCAAAATAAGCAGGAGAAGGAATGATTTTGCAGTAATTATGAAGCATAGAACAGACTTTTTTTGGTGTTTTTTTGTTTTTTTTTTACTGTTGCCCAGATAATTCATTATTACAATTAATTGCAAAGCAATTATTTTCTTATTCATTTTTTTTGTTTGTTTACAGAGAAAAATACTAAACATTAGGAAAAGCATAAAGAGTGGGGGAAAGAGCAGAAAGACTGAAGTTGTAAGCCTGAACAGCGATGTGACAGTAACAACAGATTTATTTTAGTTTCAATTAGTGGTATAAGCACTCTGCTTGCCTGTAAGAGACTGAACAAGAATATGTATTTGGGAAATGTTGCAAGACAATTTTAAGTAGGAACTTGCTCACTTGTGGTAAAGTGACAAGGGAAAGAAGACAAGAGATTAAGTACAGAACACCATGTAATATTAGCCGAAGAATTTTATGTAATCAGAAAAGATTGCTTCAGAAAGAGTAATTATGGCATAATGGGTCAGTTTTTGTGAATTTATAGTATTCCAAAACAAAAACATGTTGCAACTTGAAACAAGATTGGCTGCCAAAGACTAGAGGGTACCTGAGAAGTTTCTATTATAAACTATAGGCTCTCCTTGTAATCTATGCAAAATGTCACAAAGAAAAACAAAAGTATGGTAAATAAACCATGCAGACGTACAAATCCTTATTCTCATGGGAATAAATAACTACACTCTTTAAAGAGTCAGAAGTTTAAGCAGCATACTGTTTATATGAAAGTTAACTGAAATTCACTAACATGAGTTGCAATTGTTTTCACTGATCAGTTGCCATTGAGCATTTACATCCCCACAACCTAGCACCTGACAGTCATCAAACATGACAGTTTGAGGCACTTCATTCTTTGTCACATTCACCCATATCTTGTCAGGGTATCCTGTCGCTCCCCTTCTCTGCTCTGGTCATTCTTTTTCCAAGCTGCCAATTGACCAAGGTGTTCTCTGAGGCATACAATCACCAGGATCAAAACTAATAGTTGACCTCTCCCTGTCATTATTTTTAAATCTTAGGTTTCCAATTATTATGAATATAAAGAATAAAATGCACTCTGCTACAAGATTAAACCCCCTTGGAGGCACTCCAGTTCTGTATAGGCCAGTACTTTTGTGAGAAAAATCTCAATAATTTTCTCAGACAGGATCTTCTGTGAAGCTATTTTATTCGCGATTGCAATGGCGGGTGTCCTGCAAGCAGGAGCACACAGTAGAAGTACATCATAACCTTATAATAACTATTACCCAATGTTTGATTCCTCCCCTGTTTCCTCATTGGCTAAGTACTACAGGTCCACAAACTACTTGACGCTTATTACTATAACATATATGTAAAATTTTATTTGACCAACCATTAATTTCTCCTTTTCCTTTTTTTTTTCCTTCTCTCGTGACTAAAGGGCCCGTGATTTTTAATTTTCCCGATTTCACACTGCTCCTCCTGTTTTTCTTAGCTATCCTTATTTTGGGACAGTGGGACTTTCCTCTTATCTGCTTAATATGCTCCACACTGCTATGCTACTGTCATGCCTGTGCAATGCCAAATGTGTATCCCAATGTTTCAAAGTGCCAGCACCCATTGCCTTCAGTGTAGGCTTTAACAATTCATTGTATCACTCAATTTTCCCAGAGGCTAATGCATGATAGGGGATGTGATACACCCACTCAATACCATGCTCTTTGGCCAGAGTGTCTATAAGGCTGTTTCAGAAATGAGTCCAATTGTCTGACTCAATTCTTTCTGGGGTGCCATGTCGCCATAGGACTTGTTTTTCAAGGCCCAGGATAGTGTTCCAGGCAGTGGCATGGGGCACAGGATATGTTTCCATTCAGTGGTTGCTTCCAAAACTATAAGTACGTAGTGCTTGCTGTAGTGGGTTTGAGGGAGTGTGATGTAATCAGTGTTGTGGTTTAACCCGGCCGGCAGCTAAACACCACACAGCCGTTCGCTCACAATCCCCCCTCCCTCTCTGGGATGGGGGAGAGAAACGGGAAAGTGAAGCCTGTGGGTTGAGATAAAGACAGTTGATTAAGATAGAAAATAATAATAACAATAATAATAATAATAATAATATGTACAAACAAGTGATACAGAATGCAATTGCTCACCATCTGCTAACCGATGCCCAGCCCAACCCCAAGCAGCCGGCCCCCCACTCCGGCTAGCCACCCCTATATATTGTTCAGCATGACATCAGATGGTATGGAATACCCCTTTGGCCACTTTGGGTCAGCTGTCCTGGGTCTATCCACTCCCAGCTCTTGCTGCACCTCCAGCCTGCCCGCTGGCAGGACAGAGCGAAGAGCTGAAAAGTCCTTGGCTTAGTGTAAGCATTGCTCTGCAGCAATTAAAATATCAGCAAGTTATCAGCACTCTTCTCGTCCTAATCCAAAACATAGCACCCTACCAGCTACTAGGAGGAAAAATAACTCTGTCCTAACTGAAACCAGGATATATATCCAGCCCTTATTCCATACCATTTATGTCATGCTCAGGTTAC
>MU013448.1:0-17052 GCA_011075105.1 Heteronetta atricapilla
CGTCAGATGGTATGGAATACCCCTTTGGCCAGTTTGGGTCAGCTGTCTTGGGTCTGTCCCCTCCCAGCTCCTGCTGCACCCCCAGCCTGCCCGTTGGCAGGACAGAGCGAGGAGCTGAAAAGTCCTTGGCTTAGTGTAAGCACTGCTCTGCAGCAATTAAAACATCAGCATGTTATCAGCACTCTTTTCATCCTAATCCAAAACATAGCACCCTACCAGCTACTAGGAGGAGAAATAACTCTGTCATAACTGAAACCAGTACAGCCACAAAGACTTACTGAAATGCCTCATCCATCATCTTGTAGTGAATGTGCTCAGGAGCCAGTCCTATGACCACTGCAATAGTCATAGTGGCTATCCCTGGAAAATCAAAATGTGGTACCAATGGTTATTCTGAATTAAGTGAATCTTGGTCATACTTAGCAATACACAGTCAGCAAGTGCAACAAGAACAATTTAATCACTTTACAGCAAAAATGAGTATTTTCTGTCACAAACATCTTGTAGAAGAGATTTATCTATGTTAGAAACAAGTCTCTGTGGAAAAGGTGTTGATGTACACAAACTGTACCATCCTTCACAAAGCACGCATCTGTGTCTGGATGGTCAGTGATTGTCTAGCAATGATTCTCCCACTGCCTCCACCGAGATGCTGCACACTATAAATCACTTTTTTCACTGATCATCTTTTTGTGAGGATCTCTCTCCCTCTCTCTCCACATACATTCATGGGCTTTGCAAGACAGTAAAGCAGGAACATTAGTGAGTTCCACCCAGTTTTCTCACTTTCTGGTCACTTAGGATACAAAGCCTGACTGTTGTTCTACCTTGTCTGGTTATGGTGGCAAAGATGTTGTTGCAGCACAGACTAGCAGTTGTCTCACCAGGTTAGTTTTGGCTCTTCTGGAAGGCCTGTTTTTAATGCAGGTCAGTCCCCTTGAGAACAGTTTGCACCTCCTGCGTCCCTCATTAGGGGAACATGATTGTTTTACATAGCAGCATCTCCTCTGAAGGAACTAGATACAACCCTAAAAAGCCTGTGAAGAACTAAACCAGCAATGGAAGAGTATCTAACAGAGTAGTATCTACAGGAGAAACTTAACCTGCTGTAAATAACTCTCTCATATTCTTGTAACATTTCTGCTAACATTTTTGGTCTGCCTTCACACAGCATATCCCCTGCACCTCTACTATGACAGCTAAAGCTCCCAGGTCTCCAGAAAGTGTCATCACAGCCTCCTGGCTGAGGTCTCATGCCACATAGCTTTCAGTTAGCTCAGACAGCAAAATGTTGCATGCAGAGATATCATGGGGATTTGCGACACCACCCAAAAGCATCTGGGTCCATTAACTATGAATGGATTACATTCATTTATCTGTGACCAAATTTACAGAGAGATTATCCAAGAATAATTCAATAGCAGTCACTAACAGGAATTTAAAACATTCTCCAGCATACTTAAATGTTTCAAGAGCAGCACTGAGAGAACGTGAGCAAAACTGCTCGTAGAAAAAAGAAACAAAACTATCCATACCAGATCCAAGCAATGCAAAAAATGCCGCCAATGTATTCTTCTGATATCTTTGCTGTTTTATACAGAATTAACATCAGCTACTGTGAAACTGATGGAAAGATGAGAAATACATAAGAGATTAAACTGAAATAACTTCAGTGAAATCAGCTGCCATCTCAGCTGTTTCTGACCCAAGAAAGCCTTCCTGAGAACCCAAGCACAGAATATTGCTGGGGGCCTATTTCTCTGGATATGATGTCAGGTGGAACAGATTATCAGATGTTATGGCTTTCACAGCACACAGAGGCTTTTCTCTTGAATACCTATCTGTCCAAAGATTACTGAATAGAGCATGGCACTAAAATTTAACAGGAAATGTTAAATTTTATGCATGCCTTGCTCCTAGCAAGAGTAGAACCTACTTAAATTAACACAACAGCAAGGATTTCAGTTCATAAGGCAAGGGGCAGGGAGCAGTTGCAAGTCAGCTGCATTTTCACTGCCTAGATGCTCTAGATGAAAGACTACTCACAATCCAATATAGTGATTCCAACTCTGAGCACATTAGAAGTGTGGATTTCTTCACTACTCTTGAAATGAGGATGTAGTTAAATTGAGGACTAACTGTTCTAGTTTCAGGCACCTGCCTGAGGTATCCAGGTTAGAATGGATCACCTGCTGCCGCCCTTATTGCTATGGGAGGGAAATGAGCACATCTGAAAGGAAAGCAGCTTCGAACTGGGTCTTTAGAGGTGACTATCTGGGGAAATCAGAGTGACAAAGCACCCATTTAGGTGTTACAGTTATTAAGTGAGAGCTAGGTGGTCAATACAAGGTTTTACATTTAATAATCATCTATTAAGAGAGAAGTAGCCTCCAGTGCGTGCCCACACACCAGCTTCTCAGCAACTTGTGTCACTGCTTGCCTAACAATAAATGCAGGACACTTTGATATTGAACTTTCCCTAAGAAAGATCTCCACAAGACAGTAGGACAAAACATGCCGCAGCAGCATAGGACCAACATCAGACAACTCTCACTACTCCTCAATAAGCTATCACAACCATGACTTCAAACTGCTTAATGTTAAATTTAATAGAAGAAAGGATCGGGAGAGTCCATGATTCAGGCTTCAACATGGCTAGTAAAATACAGATGGCTGTCATTCCACAAAACAGAGTTCAGAATGTTTCCTTATTCAGAACCTTCTCCCATGTTGTTCTCCATGCACCTCACCTGTGAAGTCAGGCAGGGCCTTCTTGTCCACCAGGAGGAGAGGCTGCACCTGCTTCTGCTCCACAAGATTTCTGATTGCTGTCAGAGATGTGAAGATTTCATTTTCAGCGATGTCGAAGCCCAGTTTCGTCAGTCTCTCCAGCAGGTCTCTCTTGCACTCCTTCATTGTGTTGGTCACAAACCAAATCACTAGAGTGCTGCACAACCTCATGGATGAAGAGCAAAGACAAATTTGCCACAGAATGCTTTACATTCACACACTTCTTATGGCTCTTTGGGACTGAAAAAGGAACATTTGTCTAAAAGCTGCAGATGAAAAGACTGTATACATCCTAAACTACTGATGTCAGGCTCAAAAGAAACAAGGCTGTTAGCTTCTGTGCGGAACGGAGGGCAATGTGAAACAGATAGCAAGAATTACAGCTACCTAGAACAAGATCAAGACATTCCTGCTTTGCTTCTACCAGGAAAAGGCTGGAGGAAAATAGTGATTCTGAACTCCACCTCTACAGCAATATCAAGCACATCTACAATTAATTGCAATTAGTTTGAAAAGCTTTTTAATTCAGACAAGGTAATAAATAAAACAGGCCTGTGTTCTGGATCAACAGCATCCTAAACTAAATTGACAAAAGAAGCTTGCTGCTAAGTTAACATACAAAACTCCACATGCTGGGTGAATTTCACAGAAGCTATAGCTCACTCAGAAGTTGCAGGATGCTCTAGGAGCCTGTGTTATCTGCATGTTGATTTTATGTCAGCTTTTGCAGCCATTTCTTCCTTTCCTGAGGAACAGTGATCCTCACATAAAACCACATTATTGCCCTACCCTGATAGTACATACTACTGAACAGCCAAATAACTTTAAGTGACAATTTCAGTGGCATCTCCTTTAATTATTCCCCTACCATCACTTTCTCTGTTGCTATAGAAACAAACACTGGCACCAGGACTGCATGGAGAACATCAGAATGAAGTTGGTCAATGCTGAAGACTTTCTTGCACGTGCCACTTTTACATTTGTTCTGATGTGCAGAAAGATGCACTGACCTTTCACAAGTATGAGCTGGCCAAAAAAAAAAAATAAAAGAAATCCCATGTTTGCTAATAACGTTAAAAATATTATTATTTACTTTAACCTCAATACTGAAAGGTAACCCTAAATATGGAATCTATCCATTTGTTCCCTAAGCAAGCCACAGGCTGATCATTTCAGCTTCTCTTTAGGAAGGACAGTGACACAGATGAACAGAAAAGAGCATAAGAAAATATTTTTTACGAACCTCTAAGCAAAAAGTCCTGGCTGTTCTTTGCAGTGAAATGACATCTGCTCTGCATACCTGTGAGAGTTGGCTGAGGCTGACAAATGGCACCAGATGCTCCCTGCACCTTATCCCTTCCCTAATTCCCTCCCTTACCAAAACTAGGGCAGAGCATGCCTGGGCACAGCTCAGTAGAGAAGCACGGCAGGACACAGAGAAGAATCAGTGGATTTATAAAATAGTTTGTCTTCTCATTCTGCAGAAGCCATTTCCTCTGTCCCGCCTGCTGCCTGAGGGTTTGGAGGTAAGCAGAGCCCAGGAGAGATACTGAGTTGTTCTTGACAGCATCACCACTTTACAATAGATCTATAAATACGCAAAGCACACAAAAGTATGTACACACACACAGATTTCTGAGAATGCTGACTCTCATCTAGCACAAGTTCTCTCTGCAGCACAAATCACCAGGCAGACAGGATCCAGTGAATGAATGAGTAACAAAAGAATATCCAACACTTCAGTAGTTTTTAGTTCCTTGCAATTTTACATCTTTAAAAAATAAATATTGCCACAAAGTTATCTGTGAAAAATAAGGCAGTTTCCTAATACCTCTGAGCTTTCAATCCAAACAACAGTCTAACTTAAAGAAAAACTTAAGGAGTCCATACAACTTCAGTAAAAATTTCCCATGCTTAACTCAGCCCTGTTCCCCTCTCCTGACTAATTCTTATTGCTTCCCCCCCACACACACCATGGCAGCACACATCTCTCTGTGTTACCTTTCTTCATCCTTTGCAAGCTTAATTCTCCAGGGAAACAGCTTCAGAAAAGAGTACAGAGATCCCTGGTGTTGCCACTGACTAGGCTAGATTAAATTATTTTACTATGCCTCCGTTTCTTTAGGCACCCCTTTAATGAGAAGAAAAATAGGTACTTAACTGTCCTGTTTATGAACACATGGAAATTCCTACAAAAGATGGGCTACATTATCAAACATTTCTCCACCTAACAGAAAGAAACTTAAAAAATAATAAAGCAAATCCACAGCTGAAAGAGCACATGAAATGAGGACTCTGCAAAAAAAAGAGCTGGCCAAAAAAAAAAAAAAAAAGCCTCAGGTAGCAGGTCACAATGTTCTCCCTGTTATTCCAATTTAGCTCACCACAGGTTTACGGGCTCAGACATTTGAGCAGCTTCCTGCAGCTAAGCAAAGTACTGAGCATCAGGTGAGCTGAAGTGACTAGAATGGGGTAATTGAGGTTAACACCTTCCATTTTGGGCTAAGGCTGCAATCCCATATGAATTAGCTGTTTTTGAAGTCTTTTTTTCTGTCTAGAAAAGACTTAGAAAGGACCTAGATAGCAACTTGGGAAAGCTGCAGGGGCTCAGGTGGTACATGGTGGCATGTCACTGTCTACACCCTTTGCTGAGTTCTCCTGGTGCTGTAAATGAAAGCAGAATTTGGCCACACATTTGCTTATCCATACCAGCGTAAAAAGGCAGAATTTTCAGGCCTGTTTACTTAAAGAAATGTCTTTGTGCAAGCAGCACCAACACAACCTATCAGAGGAAATCGAAAAAGGTAGCTTGCCTTTTAAGAGCTTCCCGCATGCCTAGCACAGCTGAGTCTTCAACATGAAGTGTGCCGCTGAGATCCACCAAGACAGCTTTCAGTGCACACCGAGCTGCCATCCTTCCTTCCCCAGGGAAAAGGCAAATAAATGAAACAACAGAAAACTGGTTAGTAGACAATGGATAATAAAAATAAGGAACTCAGTTAAGCACCTCATTTGTGCCAAGCCTGGTATTACTTAGAACATTACTCGTAGTATTAAATGGGCCCCTTCAGAGAAATAAAAGGCAGTGTTTAAAAAAATACATAATTGATAGGGTGGTATTTTCCCAAAGACGCTATACATGGAAATCAGGTGCTATTTGTTTTTTAAGTGCCTTTATTTATGTGCGTCAAACAACTAAGACTGTTGGGAAGAGGATCATTAGGTCTGGTATTGCTGGTTCAAGGCCTCAGCAAGTACATTTTGGCAAGTCCCAGCGACACTGATGGTGTTGTTCAAGTAAAAATAAATACAATACCACTAAGCAATGATACACAGCTCTGACTATAAAGCTCAAAATGCTCTGAAAAAGTGGATGCTGTTAATTTTATTTTTGCAAACTGGATCTGCAGCGATCCAGCCCACGGCACAGTTCAGGTGTCCTAATTCATAGGCTATGCAATGGCTGACTACCTGCGTTCCAGCGAGGATTTTGCAGGCTGCTGCTGGCCTGGAAGTTCTCAGGGCTCCAGGACACTCAGCACCCAATGGGGTTACTCCCTCCTCTTGCAGAGGGGGGCATTCAAGCAGCTTTTCTATCACACAAATGGGAGCACAAGAATTGGCCTCAAATAGAGGCCAGCCCTCAAAGTATAAAGGCACAGGGGAAGAAAACAGCGAGGTTACATTCAAGTCACCTGGCTAAAAGCTGTCTTCAGAAACTAGTGTTTTATAGGTGTGTTGCAAGTGCTGTTTATTTTTCCACACACAAGTTTTTCAAGCCTTTCTTAGCAAATATCCAATACAGAATCTTTTTTCTGCTTGTTGCACAGTAACAACCATCCAATCCATCATCATTGCACATCCTTCTGATTTTCTGTTAGGCTGTTGTGGTTACAGGCACAACGTGTAGCATGTATTTTTATAACACTTAAAATAGCCAGCACCACGTCCAGAACTTGCCTTACTACATTTAAGTTTCTGTTGTGACATTTTTATCTTTTGCAGATGGATTTATCAGTGATCAAGACCACATGAGCTCAACGTCTAAGGTACAAGACACAAGCACAGAACTTTATGAGGTGCCACCTTTGTTATTCCTGCCAGTTCCCCCCAGTAAGAAAAAAACAAACAAACTTATTTTATAGCACGCCTGTTGCTACACAGGCCAAGGTTATGTATCAGTGATAAGAAGCTGACACAACTCCTACAGGAGCATCCTCAGTTGCATGGGAAGAGGGCCTCTTCTCCAAGTTAAACGTTTGTGCAGGTAAAGTGCTTGAATGGAACAGAATTTCAAAAAAATCACCAAGTGGCTGAGGTTGGCAGGGACCTCCGGAGATCACCCAGATCTTGCCTGGCAGGATCACCCAGAGCACATTGCACAGGATGGCATCCAGACGGGCCTTGAATATCTCCAGAGAAGGAGACCCCACAACCTCGCTGGGCAGCCTGTCCCAGTGCTCTATCACCTCCTAGTAAAGAAGTGCCCCCTCATACTTAGCCAGAACCTCCTGTGCTTCAGTTTGTGCTCGTTGCCTCTCGTCTTGTTGCTGGGCACCACTGAAAAGCATGTGAAAAGAAATAATCCCTCAGGAAGGCTCTAACTCGGGCACAGACTATATATGTATAAATAAATATGTAACTATATATATACACAGAGAGCCTGGCAGCCGCCGCGCTGAGGGGAGGCAGCGGCAGCAAGGCCCGGGCTGTCTTACGCGGTGCCTGCCGGGAGCCCCTGAGGGCAGAGCGGGGCCGCCCCTCAGCGCCGCTGCCTCCCGCCGAGGCGGCGCAGGGCCGGGCAGCCCCATTCCGCTAGGGCCCTGCGGGGCGCTGGGCGGACGGAGACAGGTTGGTGGGGGGTGGGGGAGCTCGGGGTACCCCCGCTCTGCTCCCCCTCTTCGGCCGAGTGCGCCCGCCCGCCCTCTCGGAGCGACAACGGGACGGACGGAACCACGCGGGGCACGGAAAGGGGGGGGGGGGGGGCTTGCAGAGTGGACCGGCCCAGCTGCCCGTTGTAAAGCGGCGGAGTGAGGCGGTACTATCTCTGCGGAGGGGCGGGCGAGCAGTGATTGCGTCCTCCTGGCCTTGGCAACATGGCTGGCACCCCAAAAGGGCCAGCTCTCAGTGGTGGCCCTGGGATTCATGCAATTATGCCATCTTTGTAATCGCTCTCAGTGCTCAAAATGCCCTGTGCTGGACTGAAGTGCCTGAGGGAAGAGAGTTTTCTTCTGTCACAGCAATAACATGGAGTTGTGCAAAAAAAACAATTCATCAATGTGTATAAATTTACAAGGGGAGGGTGTTAGGAGGATGGAGCCAGTCTCTTTTCAGTGGTGCCCAGTGTCTGAACAAGAGGCAATGGGCATAAACTGAAGCACAGGAGGTTTCAGCTGAATATGAGGGGGCACTTCTTTACTAGGAGGTGACAGAACGCTAGGACAGGCTGCCCAGGGAGGTTGTGGATTCTCTTTCTCTGGAGATATTTAAACCCCA
Source organism: Heteronetta atricapilla (assembly GCA_011075105.1). Classification (NCBI taxonomy): domain Eukaryota; kingdom Metazoa; phylum Chordata; class Aves; order Anseriformes; family Anatidae; genus Heteronetta; species Heteronetta atricapilla. The sequence continues at coordinate 8,287 of MU013448.1, forward strand.
GCTGGATGCCATCCTGTGTAACATGCTCTGGGTGACCCTGCTGGGCAGAGGGTTGGACTGGGTGATCTCCAGAGTCCCCTTCTGCCCCCATCCATGCGGTGATTTTAGGCTGCAATAGTGGCAAGATGCCACTGGTCAACTGCAATTGCATGCCATGTTCATCTGCAGGACATCATCTTTCAGTCCAGACTGCATCTTCCAGTACTTGAAGGGAACGTATAAACAGGAGGGGGAACACCTGTTTACATGTGTTGGTAGTGATAGGACAAGGGGGAATGGTTTTAAACTAAGACGGGAGATTTAGGTTAGAAATTAGGAGAAAGTTTTTCACTCAGAGGGTGGTGAGGCACTGGAACAGGTTGCCCAGAGAGGTTGTGGATGTCCCATCCCTGGAGGCTTTCAAGGCCAAGCTGGATATGGCTCTGGGCAGCCTGCTCTAGTGGTTGGCAACCCTGCCCAGAGCAGGGGGGTTGAAACTAGATTATCTTTAAGGTGCTTTTCAATTCAGGCCATTCTATGGCACACAGCATGTAGAAAGTGAGCTTAGGTTACATGCAATCACATTTGAAGCTGTACGTGGTGTGATGGTTTTACTCGAGTGGGCAGCCGAGCTCCACCACAATCGCTCTCTCACTCCTCCCCTCCTCAAAGAGGAAGGGGGAGAAAAAGACAACACAAAGAGCTCGAGGTGTGAGATGAGAATGATTTAATTAAAGGGAAAGGGGAATGGGGAGAAAAAGAAACAAAAGAAACAGAAGAAACAACAAGGCCGCGCGGAAGCACAGAGAGAAAGGAAAAGAAGTTATTCTCTACTTCCCATCAACGAGCGATGTTCGGCCACGTCCTGGGAAGCAGGGCCTCAAAACGCGTACTGGTTGTTCAGAAGGACCCCTCCCCCACGAGAGTCCCCTGAGTGTGTGTCCTGGTTTCAGTTAGGACAGAGTTATTTTTCCTCCTAGTAGCTGGTAGAGTGCTATGTTTTGGATTAGGATGAGAAGTGTTGATAACATGCTGATGTTTCAATTGCTGCAGAGCAATGCTTACACTAAGCCAAGGACTTGTCAGCTCCTCGCTCTGTCCTGCCAGCGGGCAGGCTGGGGGTGCAGCAAGAGCTGGGAGGGGACAGACCCAGGACAGCTGACCCAAACTGGCCAAAGGGGTATTCCATACCATCTGACGGCATGCTGAACAATATATTGGAGTGGCTAGCCGGAGTGGGGGGCCGGCTGCTTGGGGTTGAGCTGGGCATCGGTCAGCGGGTGGTGAGCAATTGCATTGTGCATCACTTGTTTGTACATATTTTTATTATTATTATTATTATTATTATCTATCTTAATAAACTGTCTTTATCTCAACCCACAGGCTTCACTTTCCCGTTTCTCTCCCCCATCCCAGAGAGGGAGGGGGGAGGTTGACTGAACGGCTGTGTGGTGTTTAGCTGCCGGCCGGGTTAAACCACAACAGTCCTTTTGGCGCCCAACGTGGGGCACGAGGGGTTGAGATAACAACAGATCTGACCAGAGTGTGTTAAACTAAAATTGGTATAAGTATTAGAGCTGCTTAATAGTTGCTAATCAGAATGTTGATTGCTTTAATCTCAAGTCTGCTGTGGCTGTATTCCACACTGAATTTTATAGCACGTTACTTTCTGTATGTGATCCCCGTTCTGCTGTTTATCCTTTCCGGGCCCTGGTTTAAGATCATTATGGTACTGTGCGGTGTAACAATAGGTTACGATACGATGAAATATCTGGCCATGACTTTAACTTGGTATTTGTACTCAACACTGTCGTCGACTCTGTACTTTGGAAACTATATCTCGGAAACCATTAACAATTACACCTACTGCCTTTTTTCATCAGGGAGCCAGTCTGTGGAGGGGACAGGGGAATATATTTTTCCCTACTTGTTCACTCTCCCTCACTCCTTCAGCACCCTCTTATCCCCTGAGCTAGTTACGATAACTCTCCAAGATGTTGAATATCCTTGGGATACGCAGACCAGTATGTTCTTGTTGTTATGTCTCTTGAATGCGCTTCAGGTTTTGTTTAAGGTTAAACAACTACTTAGGTATCTCATCCAGAGATCTGTCCTGAGGCAGATCTCTGCTGGAGCTCCTGCAGCCGCTCCAGCCCCCCCTCTTGCAGCCGCTCCAGCTCCTGCTCCTGCAGCCGCTCCAGCCCCTGCAGCCACTCCAGCTCCTGCTCCTGCAGCCGCTCCTGTCGGAATGGGAGTGACCCGGAGTAACGACGCAACCTCGATGCGAGTATAATCGTTCTCCTTTAATGAGTGTTCTAGCAAGGTATATATATGCTACCATTACAGCATGCGCCGACAACAACTTGTGATTGGTCTAGCTTCTCTATGCACACGTCTCTAGCACTAATATAATTGGTACAACGGTGCCATTTCTCCTCCCGAACATAGTTCCGCATATTTTAGCTGTAACATCACTCAAGGTTATCAGCCCTGGGCCTACATTATCTTCACAGTACTTCAAGGCCTGAGTTGCACACTTGTAATTAAATCATGCCCCTTCTCATTTAAACATAGCTCCACAATTCCCCCTTTTTGTTTTTGAGCAACCCAGGCCTGGTCTACTACCTTTAACACTGCAAACATTGTAATAAGCAAGGCACTATAAGCAACAGGGTAAAAATAGAATAGTGCTTTGCAGCGATGCTGCTTCTCACTCACACAGCACAATCATGCAAAGAGGCCTCTTGTACCTTTCATTCATACCACAAGAAAATATCACTTAAAATAATTTGTCTGTGGCTTCAGGAGGTCCTTGTCTACTCCCGTGGTGAGCAGCTGAGAGTGGAGACCCCTCTGAGGAAAATGTTCGGGGTGCACCTAGGAGCGTCCATTCCGCAGTCGATCCCACAGCCAAGCAGAGCGGCTCCTGGTGCAAGAAATGATGCTATTCTAGTTTTGTATAATTACACCAAAAAGATGCATTGGGATAAGGAGCGAGTGTGGCATTGACAATTTGTTTCATGCTTTGGTTTTTGCCCATGTAATTGAACCTTACACATGGTGTGGCTGTTACACTTCCCAGGATATCTAATTCCTGTGGCTCTAGGGGCAATCATAGCAAGTAAACAGTCCAGTCTTTGTTATCTGCTGGGAGCCCCACCTGACATGTGGTTCGTGCTTGTTGCAAAATTTTCCAGTCATGCGGCTCCCGCTTTGCCGCACCATTCTCGTGTATCACAGGACAAGCAATGCTAGCGGCTGCACTCCATTGTCCTTGCAGGATAGCATCCTTTATGACCCCACTCCATCGCATGGGTCTAACTGGCGCCGGTGGGCCAGCAGGGGGAAATGATGGGGTGGGCTCCTCTCCGCTCAACGGGGAACGATCCGCTACTGATACCTTGTCTTTTAACCGCAGGTCCAGATCCGCAAGGCGCTGCTGGACAATTTCTAACAAGTTTTCCGAATTTTCTAGGGGTGGTTCTACACAGTCGCCGCGAGGTGCAGTTGCCGGAGCAGAGGAGTCAGCAGAGAGCGGCAAGAGAGGGTGAAGAGGCGGAGCCGAGGGCGGGGGTTGGCGCGTCTCCCCTCCCTCCCCTCCCACCTCACATCCCCCCTGGGGTGTTACTTCCGCAAGTGGCTCAGATCTCTGCTCTGGCCTGGCCCCGTCAACTTCCGCTTTCATTGCACTCGATCGTGGGTCCGGCGGGACTCCTGCGTAGTGTGGGGGCGGCCCGTTACCTGGCCCATCACCGTCAATGCGCGATAGGAGTTCGGAGACCGTCGAGCATGGAACCCCGGTCATTCCTTTAACCGCAAAGAGCCCAAAAATGCGCGCAAGAGTCCTGGGTTTTCTTTCCGAATCCCCAGATTTTTTAGGGACCGTCCCCAGGATTAACATTTGAGCAGCAGCACAGGCTACTTCCTTTTCTGCTTTCATGGTTTTTAACGTCTCTATTACTGTACGCCACAACTCACGGACAGTTTTCACTTTCTTTCTGTCTTTTGAATCTCCCGTTATAGTCTTTTCCCACATGGTATTCCCAAATTCTTGCCATTCCGTAACGGAGAACAGCAGGGTCATCTCTCTAAAGTGTCCCCATCGCTGTCCTAACTCGATCAATTTGATCAGTTTCTTTCCCGTTGTCTCGATACCTCTCTTAGAGAGTATTCCAGCGAGCAACGTTGCTGCAGCTTCCACCTCCATAGCTGCGCTTTCCACTGGGAGGGGAGGTCCATGTCTGCCCCCAGTTTGCACACAGGCAGCACTCCTCCCAGACGTTTTGTCCCATTCCCCTCCTCTTGCTGCTTACCACAGTCTCGGAGAACTCAGTCGAGCTGGACTATCTGACGAGTAACCATCCCCTGCTACCAGATGTCAGAATGGGAGTGACCCGGAGTAACGACACAACCTCGATGCGAGTATAATCGTTCTCCTTTAATGAGTGTTCTAGCAAGGTATATATATGCTACCATTACAGCATGCGCAGACAACAACTTGTAATTGGTCTAACTTCTATGCACATGTCTCTAGCACTAATATAATTGGTACAACGGTGCCGTCTCTCCTCCCGAACATAGTTCCGCATATTTTAGCTCTAACATCACTCAAGGTTATCAGCCCTGGGCCTACATTATCTTCACAGTACTTCAAGGCCTGAGTTGTGCACTTGTAATTAAATCATGCCCCTTCTCATTTAAACATATCTCCACACGCTCCAGCCCATGCAGCCACTCCAGCCTCTGCAGCCACTCCAGCTCCTGGCCCTGCAGCCACTCCAGCTCCTGCTCCTGCAGCCGCTCCAGCCCCTGCAGCCACTCCAGATCCTGTTCCTGCAGCCACTCCAGCCCCTGCAGCCATTCCAGCTCCTGTGTCTGGGCCAGAGAAACGAACTGTTGCAGTGCAAGTTGGCCCTGCAGACTGTATTCCAACCCCTGTGGCAGACCCTGTGGCTGGGCCAAAGAAACAAACTGTAGCAGTGCAAGTTGGCCCTGCAGAGGGTATTCCAACCCCTGTGGCAGACTCTGTGGCTGAGTCAGAGAAACAAGCTGTAGCAGTACAAGTTGCCCCTGTAGACAAGGTGAAAAAATGGTATAGAGACTCAGGTCGTTTAGAACGGCTGGGAGAAGATGAGGCTGGGCCATCAGGGATGCAGGACGATGAAGATGGGTGTAGAAGAATGGTTAACTGAGATAGGTCACGTTGACATAAAGCAGCTGGACCATCACGAGTTAGACAAATATCGTACACAACTTGTCTGAGCTAATTAGACACAAGGACACAATATTCGTTAGCGGTCTGGGAAAGTACCGACTGTGTTATTTCGGTCGAAAGGAATGTAGAAGAAGCTGATAAGTAGGGGAACCAATCATGAGCTTAACTTTTGCAATATGTATGAGCTAATTATATGTTAGAGAATAAAAGGCGTCTGAGCTATCCAATAAATTGAAGCTTGCTGATCACTCATATTGAGCGACCTTGTCTTCCTTCCGTCGCCAACAAATGGCGCCCGAACAGGGACACTGCTGGAACAGGGATCCTGCTGGAACAGGGACTCTGCTGGGGTTGAACCTGCGAAGCCACGGTTGGACGGAATATGGGAACCGGTCCTGCAATGCAGCTCAGGAGGTGAAAGGGACGAAAATGCCGAATCCCTGCACCGTGAAAGGGACGAAAATGCCGAATCCCCGCACCGTGAAAGGGACAAAAATGCTGAATCCCCGCACCCGGGAGCACCTATAGAGGGTCCCGCCGGCCACGCGTCGCCGAGGTCTCGCAAAGGCTGCAACAGTAGAGGTATGGAGAGACAAGCGACGTATAATTTGCTCAAATGCTTTTTAGAAAAGCGGAGCACTCAGGGTATAGACTGCAAAAGGGAGTTACCAGGCTTACTAGCATATGGGTTAGCCAAGGGTACTCGCCAGATAGTCACGCTCGATTGTGTCTCCGAGACTGCGGTAAGCAGCAAGAGGAGGGGAATGGGAAACAAGACGGCTGGGAGGAGTGCTGCCTGTGTGCAAACTGGGGGCAGACACGGACCTCTCCTCCCAGTGGAAGGCGCAGCTTTGGAGGTGGAAGCTGCAGAAATGTTGCTCGCTGGAATACTCTCTAAGAGAGGTATCGAGACAACAGGAAAGCAATTGATCAAATTGATCAAGTTAGGACAACGATGGGGATATTTTAGAGAGACGACCCTGCTGTTCTCTGTTACGGACTGGCAAGAATTTGGGAATACCATGTGGGAAAAGACTATAACGGGAGATTCAAAAGATGAAAAGGAAATGAAAACTGTCTGTGAGTTGTGGCGTACAGTATTAGAGACATTAAAGACCATGATGGCAGAAAGGGAAGTAGCCTGTGCTGCTGCTCAAATGCTAATCCCAGGGATGGCCCCTAAAAAATCTGGGGACTCCGAAAGAAAACCCGGGACTCTTGCGCGTATCTTTGGGCTCCCTGCGGTTAAAGGAATGACCGGGGTTCCATGCTCGACGGTCTCCGAACTCCTATCGCGCATTGACTACGAAGGGCCAGGTAACGGGCCGCCCCCACGTTATGCGGAGTCCCGCCGGACCCACCATCGAGCGCGGAAAAAACGGAAGTTGACGGGGCCAGACCAAAGCAGAGATCTGAGCCGACAGCGGAAACAACACCCCAGGACACCCGGGGGGGATGTCCTGCACTGCCCACAGGTGAGGGAGGAGAGGCGTGCCGACCTCCGCCCTCGGCTCCTCCTCCCCCCGCGAGTTGAGCGCACGGTGCAGCCCGGCGGTGCAGGCGGCGCAGCCTCGCCGTCCGCTCGCCCTGCCCGGCCCTCGGCTCCCCCCTCCCCGGTCCCCCGGGCCGGCCCCTTCTCATCACGCCACCCCCTCTGCGGGCGCTGCCGCCGGCAGCTCGGCCAAGGATGTGGGTGGATCCCCTGAAAAGCCGGCCACAGACCTCAGCAGTGAACACAAGAAACTCAGTAAATCCCAGCAGCTGAAAAAAGTTTCCAAAGAATATGCTGCTGTAAGGGTGTCATGTCATGTTGAAATTTCATTAGTATCTCTAGGAATTTTCTACCTGGCTGTATCAAGTAGTGTGGACATGACTGCAGTTCCCTTCAAACTTGGTTTCAGTGAGTTATTGCTGCAATCTAAACGGGCTGCTGGTACAGGCACATTTGGGTTGGCATATGCTATTCACAAATTGTTTGTTCCAGTACAATTCAGCATTACTATAGTTTCTGTGCCATTATGTCTGATACTGCTGGAAGATTGGTTTCTTCAAACCTCCTACCCCAAATCCATGATAACTTACTGTTTTTTACTCACCCAATGTGGGGCTCAAGGAATTTGAGATAAGGATGATAGTCGAGAGAAGTAACGGGCAAAACATGGACTGGACATTTTTATGAATGTAAAAGTTGTGAAGAATTCAAGAAAGTTGTAATTGTGAAGGAGTATGTTTCATATTAGTGTGGTGAAGGGACGAGGGGTGGTGTCTATAAGTTGTCCACCGTGTCGGTGTTGTGATGATGTTATGTTTATTTTGGTGTGGGGAATTATTTTTATTTTGATGGAAGTGGAGCTTGTGAAGATTGTGATAATTGTAAAGAGTATATTGTGATTATTCTTAAATATGCTTTTCACAGAGGCGAGGGGTGGAATGTAGTGGGTTTATGTGGCAAACTTTTGGTAGCAGGGGGCCACAGGGGTGGCTTCTGTGAGAAGGATCTAGAAGCTGTCCCATATTAGGTAAGGGTCCCACTGCTGACCAGAACTGAGCCAATAAGTGATGTTGTTCTGCGCCTCTGTGAGAGCAGATTTAAGACAGGAGAAAAAATAACAAACCGTGAAGCAAAATGTCAATGTTACACTCGCTCCTTATCCCAATGCATCTTTTTGGTGTAATTATACAAAACTAGAATAGCATTAGTTCTTGCACCAGGAGCTGCTCTGCTTGGCTGTGGGATCGACTGTGGAATGGACGCCTCTAGGTGCACCCCGAGCATTTTTCTCGGAGGGGTCTCCACTCTTAGTCGCTCACCACGGGAGTAGACAAGGACCTCCTGAAGCCGCAGACAAATTATTTTAAGTGATATTTTCTTGTGGTATGAATGAAAGATACAAGAGGCCTCTTTGCGTGATTGTGTGATTGTGCTGTGTGAGTGAGGAGCAGCATCGCTGCGAAGCACTATTCTATCTTTACCCTGTTACCTGTAGTGCCTTGCTTATTACAATGTTTGCAGTGTTAAAGGTAGTAGACCAGGCCTGGGTTGCTCAAAAATAAAAACGGGGGAGAAGCTGGGAGAGACGGTGGTACTGGAATGGTTAGCTCCTCCGTTACAGCCACGATGAACAATTCTATCACCATTCTGCCGGGCCCAAGAAGCTCACTCAGTATTTCACCAGAACGCGAAAGGTATTGCTCGAGTCTACGACTGATGCTCAAGCAATTGTGAAGGCTTGTCCTATATGTAGTCATCATAATTCAGGAATAGGACTCGGATGTGGGGTTAATCCGAGAGGGTTGAAAGCTAATGAAGTATGGCAAATGGATGTCACTCATGTTACAGCACTTGAACGGTTAAACTATTTGCATGTAACAATAGATACCTATAGCCATATGATATGGGCTACTGCGCAGCCAGGGGAAAAGGTTCGGGACGTGCGTCGTCACCTTACCAGTTGTTTTGCGGTGTTAGGGGTACCTAGCACCATCAAGACTGACAATGGTCCAGCTTATAATAGTGGGCCACTAAAACGGTTTATGCAGCTATGGAACATTAACCACATTAAATAGTAGTG
>JAACYQ010015422.1:0-12395 GCA_011075105.1 Heteronetta atricapilla
TTCCCGTTTCTCTCCCCCATCCCAGAGAGGGAGGGGGGAGGGTGAGCAAACGGCTGTGTGGTGTTTAGCTGCCAGCCGGGTTAAACCATAACAGGAAGCTGTTGGTTGTGCCAACCAAGGCACAGGAGTGACTGAAAACCAGGGCCAAGCACCATTCCAAGACATTCCAGATTTTAACATGGAGACTGAAGAAAAGCTTATTGCTTTGATTGAAAACAAAGCACCTCCCTTCCAGGAATAACAGAATGGATGAAACGTGCAACATAGCCTTTTTCCTGGGCACCAGAGCAGATAAGAGGGGTAAACCAGTGAGAACAGCCTGTAAGATGACACTAACTTTGCAAGAACACATGATGCTCCTGTACTTGGGATAAGCTAAGGGGAATCCTGTCCATTAGCTTCATCGGTTTCCTTTTCCATGGAAAAACATCCCTGCAAACACAGCAACAGGGTAAGTCTTTTGTGAGACATAAAACCATTTAACAGAGTTTTACCTGTACAGAGGTACTGTAGCTGTAGCAATATAACCTTCTGCAAAGAGAGGCCTAGAAATTCTAGAAATTCTCCTCTGGAAACACAGAAAATAGAAACACAAGGTTGGAAAGGACCTACAAGATCATCTAGTCCAACCATCCTCCTATCACCAATACTACCCACTAAGCTACTAAATCAAGTCATAGCACCTTGTCCAGGCACTTCTTGAACATCATGAGGGACGGTGACTCCACCACCTCCCTGGGCAGGCTGTTCCAGCACCTGACCACTCTGAGAAAAAAAAGTTTTTCCTGATATCTGATCTAAATCTCCCCAGGCACAACTTATGGCCATTTCCTCGAGTCCTACCATTAGTTATCTGGGAGAAGAGGCTGACCCCCTCCTCATCACAACCTCCCTTCAGGAAGTTGTAGAGTGCAATGAGGTCTCCCCTGAGCCTCCTCTTCTCCAGACTAAACAACCCCAGCTCCCTCAGCCGCTCCTCGTAAGACTTGTTCTCCAGACCTCTCACCAGTTTTGTTGCCCTTCTCTGGACTCGCTCGAGCACCTCCATGTCCTTCTTGTAGTGAGGGGCCCAAAACTGAACACAGTCCTCGAGGTGTGGCCTCACCAGAGCTGAGTACAGGGGGATGATTGCCTCCCTGGTCCTGCTAGCTACACTATTCCTGATACAAGCCAGGATGCTGTAGGCCTTCTTGGCCACTTGGGCACACTGCCAGCTCATGTTCAGCCAAGCATCAATCAACACTCCCAGGTCCCTTTCCTCTTCACAAGTCTTCTAGCCACTCTGCCCCAAGCCTATAGTGCTGCACGGGGTTATTGTGGCCAAAGTGCAGGACCTGGCACTTGGCCTTGTTAAACCTCATCCCATTCACTTCAGCCCAGCAGTCCAGCCTATCCTGATCCCTCTGAAGGGCCACCCTACCCTCAGGCAGATCGACACTACCTCCCAACTTGGTGTCGTCAGGAAACTTACTGAGGGTACACTCAATCCCCTCATCCAGGTCATCAGTAAAGATATTAAACAAGATAGGCCCCAGTACTGACCCCTGGGGGACACCACTTGTAACGGGACACCAGCTGGACTTAACTCCATTAACCACAACCCGCTGGGCACAGCCCTCCAGCCAGCTCTTTACCCAGAGAAAAGTATACCTGTCCAGGCCACGGGCAGACAGTTTCCCCAGGAGAATACTGTGGGAGACTGCGTCAAAGGCTTTGCTGAAGTCTAAGTAGACTACATCAACAGCCTTTCCCTCATCTACCAGTCTGGTCACATGATCACAGAAGGAAGTGAGGTTGGACAAGCATGACCTGCCTTTTGTGAACCCATGCTGGCTGGGCCTGATCCCCTGAATGCCACACAAGTCCCGTGTGATCTCACCCAAGATGATTTGCTCCATAACTTTCCCTGGAACCGAGGTCAGGCTGACAGGCCTGTAGTTCCCTGGGTCCTCCTTACAGCCCTTCTTGTAGATGAAGGCTTACCAATGTGACTCCCAATCCTCTAGGACCTCTCCCAAATAGCCAGGAACACTGATATATGGTGGAAAGCAGCTTGGCAATTACCTCTGCCAGCTCCCTCAGCACCCTAAGGTGGAGCTTGTCTGGTCCCATGGACTTGTGACATTCCAGATGGAGGAGCAGGTCTCTAACTGTCTCTTCCTGGACCATGGGGGGGATTCTCTACTTGAATCACAGGGGACACCCAGGTAAAGGAGTAAAGTACCCTGAGGATAACTGATCTGACTATTAAAGACAGATGTAAAGAAGGCATTGAGAACCTCAGCCTTATCCTTATCCTCAGTGATCACATTTCCTGCTGCATCAAGTAAAGGATGGAAATTTTCCTTGGTTCTTCTCTTGCTGTTAATATATTTGTGAAAGGATTTATTGTTCTCTTTTACTGCAGTGGCCAATCTGAGTTCAAGCTAGGCTTTTGCCTTTCTAATTTCCTCTCTGCATATCTTAGCAACTTCCTTGTAGTCGCCCCAAGTAACCTGTCCTTTCTTCCAGCAGACGTAGACTCTTTCTCACGGAGTCTCAATAAAAGTTCCTGGTTCATCCGTGCCGGTCTTCTTCCGGCTGGCCTTATGGGACTCAGGAACGGCCTGCTCCTGTGCCTTTAAATTTTCCTTCTTGAGGAGCGTCCAGGCTTCCTGGACCCCTTTGCCCTTCAGGAGTGACTCCCAAGGAACCCCTGCAACAAGTGTCCTGAGTAGGTCAAAGTCTGCCCTCCAGAAGTTCAAGACAGCAGTTTTGCTAGTTACCCTTCTGACATCACCAAGGATAGAAAACTCTACAGTTTCATGGTCACTCCGCCCAAGACAGTCCCCAACTTTCACATATGCCACCAGCCCTTCTCTGTTAGTGAAGAGCAGGTCTAGTGGGGTACCTCCCCTGGTAGGCTCTTGAGCCAGCTGTGTCAGGAAGCTGTCTTCCACATACTCTAAAAACCTTCTGGACTGCTTCCTCTGTGCAGTGTTATACTTCCAGCATATATCAGGGAAGTTGAAGTCTCCCATGAGAATGAGTGCTGGCGATTGTGTAACTATTGCAGGCTGCTCATAGAATGCCTCATCCATCTCTTCATCCTGATTAGGTGGTTTATAACAGACCCCCACCAAGATGTCACCCTTACAGGCCTTCCCCCTGATTCTTATCTATAGACACTCAACTTTATCATTCCCAACTGCATGCTCTTCAACATCAAAACACTTTAATATTAAGAGCCACACCACCACACTTCCTACCTTGTCTATCCCTTCTGAAGAGCTTGTAGCCTTCAGTACTCCAGTCGTAGGAGTGATCCCACCATGTTTCAGTTATTGCAACTAGGTCATGGATAGCTTGTTGCACAATCACTTCTAGCTCCTCCTGTTTGTTGTCCATGCTGCATGCATTGGTGTAGATGCACTTCAGATGAGACATCTGCCTCACTACCAGCTTCAGCATTGTTCCCCTATGCACTTCTCTGGTGAGCCCTGTTTTTACCCCCTTCCCCTGTCACAGCTATTTTAAAGCTCTCTCCACAAGTCCTGCTAGCTCCTGCACATTTCCCCCTTTGAGACAGGTGAGTTCCATTCATCGACAACAAGCCAGGGGTCAAGTACAAGCCAAAAAAGGTCAAGTAAACTGTCCCATGGTCAAAGAACCCAAAGTTCCTGTCTCAACACCAGCCTCTCAGCCAATTATTCATTACCTGTGTTTTCCTAGCTCTCTCCATGTCCTTCACCTCCCCAGAAGAAATAGAACAAAACACGACTTGCACTCCCGCTCCTTGAACTATTCACCCTAAACCCCTGAAATCTCTCTTCATAGTTCACTCTCTTCATAGTTCACAGGCTTCTCTGAGCGATTTAATCACTGCCCACTTTAACTATGAGTAATAGGTAATAATCAGTGGGGTGAACAAGCTCCAGGAGTTTTCTAGTTATGTCCCTGACCCAGGCCCCAGGTAGGCAGCACACTTCCCTATGGCTCAGGTCCAGGTCTGGTCTGTAAATGGGGCGCTCCATTCCTCTGAGAAGGGAGTCACGTACCACAACCACCCTTCTTTCTTTCCTGGCAGAGGCAGCCTGAATGCATGGAGTCTACTGCCTCGTCCTTAGTAACCTCTTTGGGGAACCTTCCCACGCCTCCCCACTTACCTCCCTTTCAATGTCCAATGCTACAAACCTATTGCTTAGGGGGAGCTGGGTATGCGAGGTAAGTGGGGGGGTTCACCCACAATGCTGAACAGGGACCCTCTCCCAGTACTCCCCATCCTTCAGGTCCCCTTCCTCTGCCCAACAGGGGCAGGGCAGGGGGTCCAGCACCAATTGTGAGGTTTCTCCCTGGCACCTCTCCCTCTGGCACACCAGGGAGCTACTCTACCAGTCGATCTCTTGCTCAGAGTCCCTGATGGCCTTCAGTCTCTCAACCTGCTCTTTCAGCTCTGCCACCATGCTGACCAGATCTTCCACCTGCTCGCACCTCACATACCTGCCACCCTCCCCCATCAGCAGCAGGCTCTGGCACTCCCTGCAGCCAGAGACCTGTATAGCCACAGCTTTGGAGAGCCCCTCTGTTTGGGTCACCACAGTCTTTTTGGGGCAAGCTCTCTGCCTGGTGGAGACCATGGTAAAAACTGTGGTCACAGAGACTGCCAGTAGATAGGATGGACTCAAAAGGGAGGAGGGACAGAATCCCTGTGCCCCACCACATGAGCTCTCACACCCACTGCTGCAGCACACTGTGGGTGGTTCTCACACACTGGTTGCCCCTCCCTGCTTGCAGTGGGCAGCGAGCAAGCATCACTGCCCTCCTGGAGGCAGTTTCTAGGCAGAGGGCATGGGGCTGTTGCCCTGGCAACGCCCATTCCCTGTCAGCCTCTCTCACAAGAGCTGGTGGGTGATGCCTGGTCGCACTGCTGTCGCAGGCCTCCCCTGGCAAAGCAAGGGTATGAAATCCCCCCTGTAAAGAAGGGGAAGTAGAGCTGCATCCCAAAGAGATCCCATATGTCTACACGTCAGTTTATCTGAGACATTACAGAATAACTAACTTTAAAATTGACAAACCCTTTGGTTGGGCTTCCTTGTGTTTCAGACATAATTATGCACTTCCTTTTGGCAGGAGGATCATCATCTTCGTCAGAAGAGCTTTCAATTGTCAAGTCAATCACATCAACTTTCTTCCTGTTTACCTCGTTGGCCACTGTCACAGAACACGGTTTGCTAACAACACTGGAACCTAAACCAGAAAATAAAATACCACTTTTTTTTTTTTTAAAGGCCATTGACATCAGCAGCTTCAATTTGCAGCAGAACCAGCATCTCAAAATACTGTTTTAGCTCATCTTCCTGACCACTGCAGAGGCCATCATGGCCCAGGAACAGTTTTATTAGTAGTATTAGTAGTAGTATTCTGTGTGAGAATTATTGAGCACAAGCTTTAATCTTCACTTAAGTTTAAGGACCTACAACAAGAGCAACTTTTTTTTTAAGTGTTATTATAAAGAATAGAGACAAAACCCACAAATGCACATTTTTAGAGATACAATCCTTTCTTTTTAGTTTAAATAAGTTACTTCGCACACATCCCACAAAAAAACATCAACATCCATACCCATTACCCCAGCTACAATTAAGTCTCAAGGCATCAAGCTTTTTTGGTTGCTTGCAACCAATATCCAAGACATACTCACTTTCTATTTTGGTGCACTGTGGACTTGAAACTTTCACAGCATCTTTTTTAGGCCTCATGGGGCACCAGGAACCATCTTCTTGGAATTTAATCTCATCCACATCTGAACATTCATTAAGGATTTCCATAAAGAGCCTGAAAAATAAAGTTAAGTGATTTTGATTCCAGGCTTTTCCTAAGCAAAAAGGAGACAGTTAAGAAGTTGATTACAATCACACTGACCTACAGTACATACTCTCCCCCTAATTTGTCTTCCCTGAAGACCTGCAGTTACAGCTTTTGCAGACATCCATACATCAAAATCAAAGAATTATCCCAACCTAGCCACGTTCTACTCCAACATTATCACAGTTTAGAGATTCCCATACAGCAGTAGAAGCAATCACCCTTTCAATCAAGTTTTACACAGTTTATAAGCTAAATTTTAAGAGTTAATAGCCTCACAGATAGATCATGTAAAAGGGAGACATCCTTAGGTGTCACATTTTATTTTCTCCAGAGAGGATATGCTGAAGCTCAGGAGTTTGATGATGCAGTTACAAGATGATTTCTTGCAGTTTGCTACATGGGAATAGAAACAAAAGGATTCTAATGGTTCCTCCCAGTCTAATGTACTTTTGAGAACAAGAATAGAAATGGCTAAACCTCAGGTCACAAAAACAATTAGTACAACGTGAAAAATTCGAAGTAATTTTGTACTCTGCAAGCCCAGTCTCTTACCCATCTAGTATTAGGCTCTCATAAGCTGCCTTCTTGTCACAGACAGGACAGATCCAGGTAGGCTTCTTCTCATTCATTTGAAGATAAAGAGCAGCATCAAAACATTGCAGGTGTGTGCAAGTAACAGCCCGACATGGGATTGTCAGTCTCATTTTTCCCAGCTGCAGGAGGTGCATTTAAAGAATGTCAGAAGAAAAGAAAGTAAAGTAGACCTGGATAGCTAACAATGAAATCAGATGCAACCAGCAAGGTAACAGTCACTTCTCATTACAGAGTGTCCAACACTAGGTCACTGCATGCAAATCCACTCCAAAGCACATACAAGGTACCTGAATGAACAATACAGCAGTCCTCAAAGTCTTATTACTAAGTTAAGAACTGTCAGAAACATTTCAAGTGGACCTGCATCAACATTATTTCTAGGATTTTATTTTTAAAAGGAAGACCTACTGAAGCACCCACTTTGTCATTTTTTTGCCAAATACCTCAAGGTTTGATTATTTTGTGAGCTATAGTTATGTTAGACTGGGAATGGCATTATACCCATTTCAGCGTAAGACTTAAACAGACCAGTCACAAACACAAGATCAGTTTCTACCTGGAAAGAGAAAACCCAGCACCACCTTGTTACTAGGTGATCTGTTTGTTTTTCCTTTATAGTAGTTGGCAGTAAAAGCAATACCACCAAGACCAGGAGGTCTGAAGTTCTGTTTCTCACTGTGCCCTTTAATTATTCTATCACCCTTCCCAGGTAGGCTCAATGCCTCCATGCACAAAATCACTCCTTTTACTTTTAAAGGCCTCAATACACACACAAGTAGCAACTTGACTCTGACTGCATTACAGCTGAAGTATTCACAGGTCTAAACCATAGTTGGTATTTCTCCTCATTTGCATTAATGAATCAGTATAACAAAAGCCAGTTAAGTTTCTGAAGCAGGGTGTTTTAAAAGCAGACCAACTATGCACTAAAGATGAAAACAAATCTGTATATGGTATTTTCCAGCCTTACTTACAGGACACATCAGAGAAACCCGCAGACTGGTTGTGGCAATCTCACTATCAGGATCTGCCGTTAGTTTTTCTTTAACTACCAAAATAAATTAAGAAGTTAGATATGGGCACAACTATTTAAAATGCTAATCTTGATTCTCTAGTACATATACTTTGTTTCCAGCTATCTAAGAAGCCCTGAGCATCTAAGGAAGCTAGTTCAGAGCAAATACCACATAAGAATAGCTTCACAGGCAACTGGCAAACTGCATCATGAGACTGTTTTGATGTGCAGCTGATGCACTTCTGGCCGCAATGTTTAGTAGAGCAAACTCTACCCAACATGCAAGGAGATAAAATCATCAGGGAGTGAGGTGTAAAGACAGGACAATTAACAGCACATACAGGTGAACAAAACACATATTTAGGGCATCTATCTGCACCTCACTGCCCACTACACTAAGCAGTGCTCTCAGAATTCTCTTGAGAACATTTCAGATTAAATCCCTAAGTACTCCTCCCTCCTAGCTAGGGACCTACACTGAATCAATGCATGATACCTCAGCAACAGCAAAAAGAACCTTTGATACTCTGAGCATGGACTTTCTTTTCAAAATGCTGCAAATCTCCTGAGTACTACCAGTTCTAGTTTTAAAGAGCTGCCATCCACCCTCAGTAAGGACAAACAGGAAGGTTAATTTGACTTACTTAGTGCTCTGGAATGATCGGGGTTTCTGATACCTTTCATTTTTAACCTCTGCAAAAGCATAGCTGAAGTGAGCTGACGAACAAGATACACAGACATGGAGTAATTCTACAAAAAGAGTAATTAAAGATGAAGTATTGATTTAACACTGTACTTCCACTACAGCAACAAGTTACTATTACACTGGTTGTAACGTACAGTAAAAACAAAAATCATGCTGAATTTTTTGCTTGGTAGTTATGGAAATACTTTGTGAAGTACTGACAGATGACTTCATTACTATGAAAGTCAGCAGTCTGCCAGAATTCTTCTGCTATCCAAGTCAAATTATCTCACTCCAGTTGTGACTTGACTACAAAAAATATTCTCCACAACCAAGAGACAATCTGGGCTTTTTCTTGAAAAGATGACTTAGACTGGCAATACAATTTCTTAAAACATGCAGTCTGTAAGAGCTTCTTGTGTTTGTCTCCTACACATTTCCCTTTTTCCACTGTCACTCTCTTAAAGCAGAGCTCAAAGACAAACTTGCTATAAAGAAATGATTGATGCTGTTTTGGGTGCAAACACCACCTCCAAATGGCACACAACAGCATTCTTTGTACCTTGAGCTTGCTGCTTTTAAGCCAAGCCTCGTTATATCATACCCACTACTCTCAGGCTGGCCATATTCCCTAGCATTTACTGCTGTTCCCTAATTCATGCCACTTGCCAGTTTCCTTTGTTCAGGATTTCCTCTCCAAGGTCACAAGTGAGAAGAATATGCAAGTCTCACCACTGCAGAATAATAATGGTTTCATCTGCATAACACTCACAACCTGCAATCCCTTATTCCCACTCCCTGCCAGCCACCTTCTTGTAGCTCCTACACAACTGGACACTGCGCAGGAATTTTAAGAACATCTACCACCCTGCTCCTCCTTTACCAGCAATACCAGAGATAGCTCTTACTTAGATGAACAGATAAAGTTATCAAAATGCACAGGAAGCCACTAAGACAAATGTCTTGCTTTCCCCATCCTCACAAAGATGGGCTGTTTTGTACTGTTTATTGCCTACAGGATTAATATTACAGACTCTAGCCTGATAAGCTCTCTGGGATGAATACCTCCTCTCCTCAGAAGCCCTCCTCTATCAGAGAAGTAGATGCCAATAAGCCCTTACTGTATCAGCCTGCTGAAACCCTTGGGGACAGCATGGAGTGTCATTTAGAAGATGAATAGCAAAGGCCTGCTATGCAAGTTCTTCTACTTAGAAAAGCTAGGGCCTAAGCAGTCACCTGGCCATTTGAAGGGCCAATTCCTTTTAAACTAATAACTTCTTATTTCCTCAAAACCAGAAATTTACCTACAGGGACCGGAGAGCAAAAGGTATCACACCTGTCACTACCTGCTTCATCTCCTGCCACTGAAGCCCAGCACACTTTTTCCCCTCCCTCAGTGCAGCTCTCCATGAAGAACTGCATTATGAAGATGCTTTTCTCTCCCCCCCCCCCCCCAGGTCTCCAATACTCCCTATATCTGCACTCAAGAAGTCAGCTCCCCCTCAAGTTATCCCAAATTCCAGGAATACTCTTCCTTTTTAACAATGGGCACATGGCTTAGATACTCTGCCTTACAAATGCACACCACTATGGCCCAAGCACAGCATCACCAAGATGTATCACCCTGCAGCAGTTGGCACTAGTAGCCTGACACCTTCCCTGTACACTTCCCAGGAACTTGCCACCAAGGAACTTTCCAAGCTGGAAATTCCACCTGTTTTACCTTAATTACAAGTGCAGTTTTAATGGAGAAAAGACATTTTCACGTAAAAATAAGGAATCTCAAAAGAAAAGATGGAAATATCCATGAACTAGTTCTCCCTATAAAAGTTCCTTTTGTAGAACTATTTGGTATCATTTGGTTAGAAAATACAAAAGCATCAAGAGCAAATGCATGTCTCCTCTCCCACTCACAGGGCCTTAGCACATCTGGTCACTTTTAAAAGCCTTTCTCCAATAGATTGCCACAAAATACTGAGAAAAAAAACTTTAAGGCATGGCTACATAACCTCATGTTCATATGATTACACCATCAGGCTACAAAGTAGCTTCCCCTTTTATGTCTGAACTGTTCTGTGGTTACACCACAAAAAGAGTATTTCTGACATATTTCAGGCAACCCCTAAGGGCAAACTTCCCAAAAAAGCTCTCAAAGAAAGCCATACTCCCCATCTATGTGAACTCTATATGGAAGTCTTTGCAACCTGTATGCAAGTTTTGTGTGTTACTGTAAGCTACTGTACTTCTAGAGCTAGCTTTGTTTCCTGGCATCAGAAATAAATACGGCCACTTTGTAACACCGCATGCCTTGCTGGCAGTGGGTTAGAAGGAACACTAGACAAGGTTATTCAGACTACTGCCCACATCGTACAAAACATACAGCTTACCTTTCCAATTTCAGATGCCCAGGAAATGCAAATCTGGTTTGGCACTGCTGATGATAACCTAACTAGAGATGTTATATTCAAGGGACGCCCAGGTCGCTTCTGTTCAATTCCATTTTTTGGTGGTGGAGCATATCCCTACGGGAAGAAGAGACAAAACAAAAAGCATTACCAAGTCTCCCCTCTGTACTCTGAAACCTGCTTAAACAATTTATTAGTTTAAAACCAACAGCAAATTAGTTTAAAAGGCAGCAAGTCACACTGTTAATTCAGTCTTTCATGTCTAAAGAATGGTTCATTGATCTTATTTAAGAAACAGTAAATTCAATTCTTGTCCCAAGAGATCGACAACCCCTTGATGTCTGCTTCATAAGCAACAGATTGTTATTTGTACACTCCAGTGAGGGCCCTGAAGATGAACTATGCATAGAATACCATGTATATTTAAGAGCTAAGAGCCTTTGTTGTCAGCAGAAGAAAAAATCTACTAGGTACTAAGAAATTCTTCAAAGCTGTGCAAATAATCCGGACGACTTTCTGTAGTTTTACGACATACGATGCTTGCCCACTGAATCAGAAGCCACCCAGCTCCCTTTTGCTTCTAGGCAAGCACACTTCAAGCAGAGGATACTTGTGCTATGGGAAGCACGTGGCCCAACTGCAGCTTATTCATCTCATCCTGCAACTGTCACTGTGAAAGCAACCAGACTGTAACAGGAACCTAGAATCTAGAGCTCAAGCAGACATCCTGCAGTCCACTCATCTTGATCTCATCTTGCATCAGGATGCCAGTAAGAGACTGGAGCCTGCATCTTGCACAGAAGAACTGACTGCCAGATTTCATCCTGCTCAAGACACCGTTGTTCTACACTAGAAACACTCTAGAAACAGTACACTGAAAAAATACATTTTTTAATGCAGAGTGTCCTGGTTTCAGTTAGGACAGAGCTATTTTTCCTCCTAGTAGCTAGTAGGGTGCTATGTTTTGGATTAGGATGAGAAAAGTGCTGATAACATGCTGCAGAGCAATGCTTACACTAAGCCAAGGACATCTCAGTTGGCCCTGCAGAGTGCATTCCAACCCCTGTGGCAGACTCTGTGGCTGAGTCAGAGAAACGACCTGTAGCAGTACAAGTTGCCCCTGTAGACAAGGTGAAAAAATGGTATAGAGACTCAGGTCGTTTAGAACGCAGAGAGTCTAGGTTTGGAGAAGACGAGGCTGGGCCATCAGGGATGCAGGAGGATGAAGCTGGGGATGTTGAAAAAAACAACACTAGTTTCCCGAAGCCTATACCACGGTGAGCTGCGAGATATGCGAAAAGATTTTGGTCGCTGCATAGGTGAGCAGCTTGTCACCTGGCTGCTCCGGTGCTGGGATACCGGAGCCAATTATGTGGATTTAGAGGGCAGGGAAGCCAGTCGGCTGGGATCCCTTGCTAGGGATGAAGGCATTGACAAGGCAATTGGAGAAGGAATACGATCTTACAGCCTCTGGAGGCGTATCCTGTACAGTGTAAGGGAAAGGTATCCCTACAAGGAAGAACTTGTATGTCTGCCAGGCAAGTGAACCACTATGGAGAAGGGAATCCAGTACCTGAGGGAATTAGCCATACGGGAGGTGATCTATGCCGACCCAGACAATGGACAAATACCCGTAGATCCAGATGAAGTCAAGTGTACACGACCCATGTGGTGGAAGTTTGTACGGAGTGCACCATCATCATATGCCAGCTCATTGGCAATAATGGCCTGGAAAGAGGATGTCGAACCCTCAGTGGGTGATGTGGTTAAACAACTCCGGCAGTACGAAGAAAGTCTCTCCTCTTCCCTACAGGCCTGCGTCTCGGCTGTGGAGAAACTTTCTGAAAGC
>JAACYQ010015427.1:0-11864 GCA_011075105.1 Heteronetta atricapilla
TATTTATTCTTAATCAATCACTCTCTAATTTCTAATCCCATGTTTCAATAGGAGAGGGCTGCTGAGCAACAGCAGGGGCAGGGTAACACCTATCTGTCACCCTCAGAGACCCCCTCAGGCTCCTGATTTTTAGCTGCAGCCCAGCCACCTGCTCAAGGAGATCCTGAAGCAGGGCACACCTGCACCCATGACAACACTCTCCTCCCTCATGACCCAGGGGGGCCTCCAGATTCCAGAGCTCCCCTCAGTCACCTTCCTGGACTGCCACTTCCCCCCTCAGGGGGTCCACCTGGGTGCCCACATGAGCCCAGAGAGGCAGCATCTCCTCCGTTTGGGTTGCCGCTTCGGACCAACCGCTGCGACGGGTGCCCACCATGGTGAGGTCTAGATTCTCCTCCCTGCCCCGGTTGAACTGCCCCGCGCAAACTGCCTGCGCTAACTGCCAAGCCAGTCCTGTTAGCGCGTCCTGTTCTGCGCTAACTGCCAAGCCAGTCCTGTTAGCACGTCCTGTTGGCAGCGCTCTTGGGTCACGGTGCTCCCTAGGGACTACTTTTATAGTGCCAGGGGTGGGTGGGCTGTTGTCACCCCTGGCTCCGCCCTCAGCACGTCAGCGCCTGCGGCGGCACAAGCACAGCTCCTGCCTGCTCGGGGGAGGGGGGGGGAGGGTTGGGCCGGGGCTGCGGCTCTATGCCGCGTTATTGGGGGGGGGGGGGGGGGGTTGGCTTCGTTCGTCTCCCTGCCAGGAGCCCTCGCTGCAGCTGATCCCTGCGAGATTCCCGTTCAAATGACCAAAAGTAGAAGTCCGAGAGTGATCTTTGGAGAGGTCTTTGGGGCAACTAGTTAAAGGTTCAGGGGCACAGGTTGTGTTTGCCTCTGTCCTTCCGATAGGGGGGATCGATGCTGACAAGCAGACTTGTCATATTAATACATGCTGACAAGCAGACTTGTCATATTAATACATGGCTTCGGGACTGGTTCAACTGGCAGAACTTTGGGTTTGTTGATCATGGGAAGGTCTACACAACACCAGGCCTGCTGGCACCAGATGGGATGCACCTCTCTCAGAGAGGGGAAAGGATTTTTGCTCAGGAGTTAGCAGGGCTGATAGACAGGGCTTTAAACTAGAGTCAAAGGGGGAAAGGGATAAAACCAGGCCCGCCAGTGATAAGCTAAGGGATGGTGCGCTAGAATCAGAGGGACTGTGTGCTAGTGAGGTCCTTCGGTCTGCTCCACAAGGTGCTGCGTGCAGTGAGGCGCATTTGAAGTGCTTCTACACAAACACACGCAGTATGAGGAATAAAATAGATGAGCTAGAAGTCTTAGCCCAGTCCCACAGCTACGACATCATCGGCATAAGCGAAACCTGGTGGGATGAGTCCTGTGTCTGGTGTGTCACAATAGATGGTTACAGGCTCTTCAGGAGGGACAGGAAGGGTAGGCAAGGCAGGGGGGTGGCAATGTATGTGAAGCAGGGGCTGGACTGTGTAGAACTTCATGTTGGAGATGGCAAAGTTGTGAGCCTCTGGGTAAGAACTGAGGGATGAACAAATAAAGGGGATGTCATTGTGGGAGTCTATTTCAGACCACCTGGCCAGGATGATAACACCAATGAATTATTCTTTGTGGAACTAGGAGATGCCTCGAGATCAACTCCCCTTGACCTTATGGGGGACTTCAACCTGCCAGACGTCAACTGGGATCACCACACGGCTGACACGAGCAAGTCCAGGAGGTTCCTAAAGCACATAGATGATAACTTCTTGGTACAGGTGCTCAGGGAGCCAACTAGGAAAGGTGCCCTCCTAGATCTGTTGCTGGAGAAGCAGATAGGGTCCTGTGGGAGACATGGCACTTGGTGGCTGTCTTGGTCATAGTGACCATGAAGTCGTTGAGTTTAAAACTTACGGTGACAGAAGGAAAACTACCACCAAAACTTCAGCCCTGGATATGGAGAAAGCAGACTTCAGGCTGCTCAGGGAACTAGTCAGCAAGGTCCCCTGGGAAACTGCTTTTGAAGGCATTGGCGTCCATCAGTGCTGGTCAGCCTTTAAGCACTGCCTCCTAAAATCACAGGATCAGGCAATTCCAAAATATCGGAAGTCAGGCAGGTGGGGCAGGAGGCGGGCCTGGCTGACCAGGGATCTTCTACTGGAGCTTAGGCAAAAAAAGAAAGTATATGGCTGCTGGAAGGAGGGTCAGGCAACGTGGAAGGAATACAGGGACACCATTCGCGTTTGTAGGGAGAAAATTCGTGTGGCAAAAGCCCAATTACAGTTGAAGCTGGCCATGTCTGTGGGAGACAATAAAAAGGTTTTTTTTTAAGATATGTGAACAGAAAAAGGAGAACCAAAGAAAACATAGGTCCGCTATTGGTGGGGAAGGTCTCCTCACAGACAAGGACATAAGCAAAGCAGAGACATTTAATGCCTTCTTTGCCTCTGTCTTCAACACCGATGATGGGCTTCGAGACCCAGGGTACCCTGAGCTGGAGGATTATGATGGTGGGAATGATAGACTCCCAACTGACCCTGAATGTGTGCAGGATTTGCTGCTCCACCTGGATCCATACAAGTCCATGGCCATGGGTCCAGATGGGATTCATCCCAGGGTGCTTAAAGAGCTGGCTGACGTCATCGTGGGACATCTCAATTATTTTTCAACGATCTTGGGAATCTGGAGAGGTCCCAGTAGACTGGAAGTTGGCAAATGTGCCAATTTTCAAGAAGGGCAAGAAAGAAGACCCTGGCAATTACAGGCCTGTCAGTCTCACATCAGAGCCTGGTAAAATTATGGAGAAGATGATTCTTGAAGTTACTGAAGCGCACCTGGGGGACAATGCAGTCATTGGTCCCAGCCAACATGGGTTCACGAGGGGTAGGTCCTGCCTAACAAATTTGATTTCCTTTTAGGATAAGATCACCCATCTAGTCGATCAAGGGAAACCAGCTGATGGGATCTTTTTGGACTTCAAAGCTTTTGACACAGTTTCCCATAGGATCCTACTGGACAAAGTGTCCAGCATACAGATAAACAAAAACATCATATGATGGGTGAGCAATTGGCTGACGGGCAGGGCTCAAAGGGTTGTGGTAAATGGGGCCACATCTGACTGGCAGACGGTCACCAGTGAGGTCCACAAGGATCATCGAATCCAACTCCTGGCACCACACAGGTCTACCCCAAAATTCAGACCATCTGACTAAGTGCACATTCCAATCGCTTCTTAAATTCAGACAGGCTTGGTGCAGTGACTATTTCCCTGGGGAGCCTGTTCCAGTGCATGACAACCCTCTCAGTGAAGAACTTCTTCCTGATGTCTAGCCTAAACTTCCCCTGCCTCAGCTTAACACTATTCCCATGGGTCCTATTACTGGTGACTGAAGAGAATAGATCAGTGCCTTCCCCTCCACTCCCCCTCGCGACGAAGCTGTAGACCGCGATGAGGTCTCCCCTCAGCCTCCTCTTCTCCAAGCTGAACAGGCCCAGTGACCTCAGCCGCTCCTCATATGTCTTCCCCTCCAGGCCATTCACTATCTTTGTAGCCCTTCTCTGGATGCTCTCCAACAGTTTAATGTCCTTTTTGTACTGTGGTGCCCAGAACTGCATGCAGTACTCAAGGTGAGGCTGCACCAGCGCAGGGTAGAGCGGGACAATCACTTCCCTCGACCGACTATCAATGCCGTGCTTGATGCATCCCAGGATACGGTTGGCCCTCCTGGCTGCCAGGGCACACTGCTGGCTCATATTCAGCTTGCTGTCAACCACAACCCCCAGATCCCTCTCTGTGGGGCTGCTCTCCAGCATCTCGTTGCCCAGTCTGTATGTATAGCCAGGGTTGTCCTGTCCCAGGTGCAGGACCCAACACTTGCTCTTGTTAAACTTAATGTGCTTGGTGATCGCCCAGCTCTCCAGTCTGTCCAGATCTCTCTGCAAGGCCTTTCCACCCTCAACAGAGTCCACAAGTCCTCCAAGTTTGGTATTGTTGGCAAATTTGCTCAAAACACCTTCTAGTCCTACATCCAAATCATTCATAAAAACATTGAAGAGGACTGGCCCTAAAATGGAGCCTTGAGGGACCTCACTAGTGACCATCCGCCAGTCAGATGTGCCCCCATTTATCACAACCCTTTGAGCCCTGCCCGTCAGCCAATTGCTCACCCATCGTATGATGTTTTTGTTTATCTGTATGCTGGACACTTTGTCCAGTAGGATCCTATGGGAAACTGTGTCAAAAGCTTTGAAGTCCAAAAAGATCCCATCAGCTGGTTTCCCTTGATCGACTAGATGGGTGATCTTATCCTAAAAGGAAATCAAATTTGTTAGGCAGGACCTACCCCTCGTGAACCCATGTTGGCTGGGACCAATTATATTGGACCGAAAGATTATATTTAAGATCATGCTGATGAGTGTCCAGAGCTAGAAAATCTCTCTACCCAGTGCTGGAATTCTCGCTATGCATGTGATAATAATACCAGTGCTGCTTTACAGATACATGGCTCACACAAAACACATTAATGTTTCATTAGCTTTCACTTGACATCTAGTTTGAACACAGGTCTCAAGAGATGAGCCCTCACTAAGCCATTCAGATAAAAAGGTGATGCTAAGGGTCTCCCCTCACTCAGTGCACAGCCCATCTCATGGGGTAGACTGTGGCGAAGACTAGTTGCTTTGAAGAATACAAATGGCTTTTTGTACATCAAAGAGAGAGATTAAAGATTGTAGTGATGTTCTGGCTCCTCTGATGTCAGTGGCAAATTTTCCATGGGCTTCCCAGGATGTAAGATTTCAACCCCAGGCTTCAACTTGTTATAGCTAAACAGGGAGTGTGACCCACTGTTTGTCACACATGTATCTTTCTGGGCTGCTCGACAAGGTTTGGATGATGGGCTTAGAGTTGTTAGATAGTACAGATTTAGGAGAAACTTCTGTTCAGGTCAAATCCAATGATGTTTTTCCCTAATTTTATGATTAAAGGGAAAAAAAAAAGAACTGTTTTAGGTTAAGTCAAGACAGAATATTTTAGTCAACCCAAAATGAGGTTTTTATTTAAGAATTTATTTAATCTTTGTGAAATCCCTAGGGCTTTGTGAAGAAATAGATTTAAAACTGTTTTTAAAATGAAAAAAATGATTTTTTTTTTCAAAATGCTTGTTTGGGCTTTTTTTTTTCTTTGTCTGTATGTGTAGTGCAATTTTGCCTGACAGTTTCAGTCCCTTCAGTATTTTTTTTTTAATCAAATATATCTGTCCCAGCTATATATCTGATTTATTTCCAAGTAGCAAAGGTTCATTTTTTTTAGTTCTAGAAGATGAAACTTCATTCCCCTGGCTGCTTTAGCAAGAGGAAGGCTTTAAAAAGGTAGTTGGTTCCAGGAGGGATAAAGGTGGGAATTACCTTTCTTTATTGGATCTCAAAGGAGTGTATAAGAATTTCCAGTAACAAAGAGATTGACAGATAACTTGGCTTTTAGGAAATGGATTTGCAATTCTATAACAATACACATTTATTTTAAGTTCTTTGTCCTTGGCATATATCTTAATCTTACCTCATTTGCAGACATCTGTGGGTTTCTATTGTTCAGTTACATATTGACCCTTGGAAAAGCTTGGTGTTTTAGTCAAACATAAAGCATGCAGAGCCTGAGTGCATTGACATTATCAGCACTGTTGTCTGAAGCCACACAAGTAAAGGGCTCTTCCCCTAGAGGGACAAATGCGGTTTGCTAGGGTAAAGGTGATGCATGTCTGCGTATCTGCAGATGCTGCATCTCCATCAGAGTGTGGTTGTGCTGAAAAAGATGTAGAATGGACAGAGATGTCACTGTGAACCTCCAAAATACATCCTAGGCTACCGGAGAGAGGAGGAGAACCAAGGGTAACTTTATGCTTCTGCACAAAAGACATTGTCCTTTGGTGTAAGACAGGGAAGACATTAGAGGAGCGCAGATGCTACTTCCAAGTCAGAAGTGACTTTCTGTAGCTGGAGGAGGCTTTAAGAGAAAGTGCAAATAATTTCTTCAAGAGCAGCCCAGTTCTGTTTCATAGCCAAAAAGAAAATGAGTGATACTCTCTGCAAGCAAGCACAAAGTTAGCCATTGCCCTTCAAACCCCAGTGATTTCATCTAGTCATAGCACTATAAAATGCAGCAGAGCTAAGGCACAGCTCACCCTGCTCTGTAGGTGGCACATTGTACACATGATGGCACTGATGGATTCAGCTTCTTAGGGGCCATATCCATGTATTAACTGGCATTGGAGTGGCACTGGGGGCTGTCAGAAGCCCCAGCTACCAGCTCAAATGATATAATTGTATTGTAAATGCTATGTGCGTTGGTGATGGATAAGCACGTCTCTGCAGCCTGACTGCTGGGATGTATGGGGCAAGCAATCCTCTAATTCACCACCAAGAGGGTCTCTTGCACTAAACAGCCTCTCTTAAATCAAATCATTCAGTCCCACTGAAGGTGGGAGTTGGGAGGGGAGAGCTGGAAAAAAAAACAAAGACGATAAAAAAATCAATAGTGCTTCCCTATAAAATAAATTGAGATTTGCGGAATTCACTTCCAATTGATGTCAGACATGCCAATTTGGCAAATTCATTTAAGGCCAAATTGAGAACTTGTCCTGCAGTCTGTTTTGCTGGACTGTAGCACAGCTCACTCATGGGGGTTTTGTTCGCTATTGTACGTAAAGCACTTTGAAGCATCGTGCTGTTAGTGCCATGAACAGCAGCTTCAGCTCTCACCTTGTGCTGTGGTGGTGAGTGCATGGTGCTGTCCTCCCTTGCACAGACGGCTGCTGCAGTACTATGAGGCAGGGAAACACAGCTATGCTCCTGCTGACCTCGCTTGGCTTCTCTCCACACCTGAAGTCCATCACTGATCAATGTCCTGCACTCCTTGGAGGGAGTAGATGGTGGCCACAGTGGTTTCTGTCCAAAAGGAACTCCAGAGAAGTTTTCTGTGCTCATTGAAGGGGTCTGTAAGCCCTGACCTTTGGCTGCTTACCAAAGAGGGATGTAAAACTGCCACCTCAGTCACTGGTTTTATTTTATCAGTACCCCTGAATATTACTGTCTTTTGGGGAAGGGACATACCTGAGTAGATGCAGGGTCCCATCAATCCCAAAACACATACCAGGTGCCTGCATGTCATGTCTTCCAAAGCAAAGTCACCAATGGGCTCAGGATCTGTGAAAACGAGCTTCTGTTGCTCTGCACAAGACACAGTGTACGTGAAGGTAAACAAATCACTACACTCACACTTAACGTAGGACTGACTTAAATATTTGCAATATATACATTTTTTATCAACAATTTAAAGCTAAAATCAATCGTTTTGCAAATTTCACCCCATCACTTTTAGCAAAAAATTCATTCATGGATATTAAAGCTAGGATTATCCACAAGAAATCCACCTAAAAGAAAATTTCCAAACTCCTTCAATGCTCCCTCTAGTGCACAAGTCATACCGATTATTAGGTCACAAATATTTTGCACCCAGATTTGTAGTTTCAGCCTCTTCTCATAAGACCAGATCTTCTCCAGTAGCACCTCAGAGGTGTGTGTCACCCTTCCACACTGAACCACCAATCCTTACTTCTGTTTTTATACCATTCGTATTAGAGATTTTTCTGCTAGTTCATTGTGATAAATGATTAAATCCCAAATAGGATTTTAATCAAAGTTTGTGATTTATTAAGTAAATAGAGGCAAGCAAACAGCGCTGGGTGCGCCAGGAGTCTCTGCTCCACCAGGACGCACACCTATTACATCAGGTGGTTGATTTTTATACTACTATACTAATACATATTCATCACTATTCCTAGAAAAGGCAGGGTTATTATAATTAGTTCCCAGAATCCGGACCCTCTCTGGGTGCATGCGTATCAGTCTCTGGTGGTCTTCCTGGGAGTCTCTGGTGCTGAAAGCTCGTAGTCTTCCTCCCAAGCTTTGTCTTTCGGTTGTCCTTCAACTCTCCCCTTTCTCCTTATTTGGTGGATCCCTTTGCCAGACATCAGAGGCTTGGGCAGCGTCTCATGCAGAAGTCAGCAGTTTCCAAAAAAAACCTCCTTGGTCCTCTTATCTCCCAGACTTGAGTCTCAGTGTTCACCCTTCAAACCCTCTATTTACACGAATTGCTAGACTCTTATTTTGTACAGTACAAGAACTATGTGCACTAATCACTCTGTTTTTCTTAGATAGTTACATTTCATCATGCGGCCCTAGCATTGTTTCATACATGACACGAATCAAATGAACACATTTCACATTCATTAAATATGTCGAGGCTTCCAGTTCCAGTCTTGCTCTCTTTATACATGAAAACAGATGTTATTAATTGCTAGATTGAAAGGGAAGTGCAAATTTATTTGTTCTTTGAATGCATCTGTCAGTTGCCATAAGAAGCAAAGGTACGGGATTAGCACTTGTGCCATACGAACGCTGTCTCAGAAAAGCATCATCATACCACATGTTGTGCACTGTCCACAGCAGTGTAGATATTGTGTTTTTTTATGGACAGCTCTTGGCATCTGCTAACCCCCCTCACATACTACATTTTGCTGTAGAGAGGAAAAAAATACTGTCAATGTCAAGGTGACCCTGCCCATGTCCCTACCCCTCCTCAGGGATGGAGCAGAAAGACCATGCAATGGCACAGTGTAGGCTCCCTGGGGGCAAAACAGGGTGAAAGAGAGCAGAAGGATGTGCTACCACTAAGAGAAGGCTACACACAAAGCCAGACAGCAAAAGTCAAAGCTACTGTGTGTATACTGGTAACAGCATGTGGTTATTGTGGTTTGGTATCAGGTGCGCTCATGATATTAATGCAGTGATGGTCTATGACCCATCATTATACAGGTAGTGACCCTGCTGCAGAAGAGAATTTGTTCTCTGCAAAGTGGAGAAAGGAAAGGAAGAGAAGGTATGTGGAGTTATGGTTAAGTGAGAAGGGGCATGATTCAATTACGATGAGCAACTCAGGCTTTGAAGGACTGTGAAGATAATGCAGGCCCAGGGCTGATAACCTTGAGTGATGTTACAACTAAAATATGCAGAACTATGTGTAGGAGGAGAGACGACATCACTCCGCGTGAATAACACCGTTGTACCAAACCCCAACTGAGATCTGTACTTCAACAAGCACAACCCAAATCTGAGGGTGCACAGTAATGATAACTCCTGTCCCACAGATAATCTTTTATCCAATCAGCATAACACATAGAAGCCACTGTTCCACCCTTTCTAGGACTAATGCACTTGGGCTGGTTACTATAATATCTCCTCCAACTCAGGTTTCCACAATCAGTATATGGGTCTTCATCTATAATATCACAGGCATCAAAGGTTATCGACACTGAGGTATTCAGGGTGGTTACAACTTCACTTACTCCAATTAATTTGCCTACTTTTGAATCTGTCTTCATTTCTACCCAATATTGATAAGGGAGTTCTTTTAGATCATAGCATACTGTCCTGTCACCTTCTTTGCGTAGAAGATACTGAGTTAGGTTAAAAAGGCAGCTTCCTATTTTCTGGCCTTTACAGTCATAAACAGTATGATACACCAATGTTTGGGAGCTCAACCGTCCTTTTCTAGTAGTTACTATACACTGACTGCAGTTGTTGGCCGTAGCTTGGGCCAAGAAACTCACCCCAAGTAGTATTAGAAGAGGTCCAGTAAGGGCCATGGTGATCGGCGGTCACAGCCCAAAGGAGTTGCAGCCCTTGGCAGACCTTCCCAGCCACATCACCAGTTCCCTATCTGGTCTTGCCCTCTTCCCTAATCTTAAAGGGGTGTACATTGCAGATAGCCTACTGATACCTTCAGAGGATAATGCTTAACTAATCCCTGTTATTGATAAATCTCTTCCCTTAATAGGTATCTATTCAAGAGTTTCTCTGTTTACTAATTTTACAGGAGTAATTACAATAAAGGAGTAATTACAATAAAATTCCCACAGCAACTTAGCTTATACTCTTTGATGAAGGCTTCTTCAAGTCCATCTGATAGTTAATTCAGTTTCTCCTGGTTCAGATATTTCTTTCCACTTTCCCACTAGACCTTTTACTCACAACAGGTGTCCATCCTTTTTCAGCAGTTCTCACAGCTGTTTCCTTGTTAATAGATAACAGCTAATAGGTAACAGTTAATAAATATCAGCTGTTTTCTTGTTAACAAAGCAAGAAAGGGCCCTTCTCAGAGGGGAAATAATTTTTCTTCTTTTCACGTTTTTAGTAGAATCCCATCTCCTGGTTTTAACTGGTGAATTGCAAATCCTAAAGGTGGTGTCTGAGCCATCATCCCAGTTTCTCTTAGTGAGTCACGAAAAACTGACTCCACAATCAGTAAGATTGTAAAGTAGGTATGTTTATTCAGCGCTGGGCAGCACAGGGGGTAGTCCCACCAAAGTCGTGCGCAACAATTCGCTCGCTTGCATTCTCTTTTATCCCCTAAAATATTACATATGCATTAAGTTTCGCAACACACCTATGCATATTCATTTCCTAGCTCCACCTAGCCCCGCTTCGTATGCTAATTATCTTATCAGTCCTTCTGCACTTGCGTAGTACTCTCTGGTGGTCGTCAGGATGAAGTAAGATGTCTTCATCAGAGTTGAACTTTTAACCTCGTCTCCCTGCGCATGCTCCCTGAGCCCTTGGTCACAATCTGGGCCATAAGGTTGGTTTGGTCCAGTTCTTGGGGTCCAAGAGGCTCCTGTTATCTCGAGGCCTTGCATGTTTACCTTATCCTTTATAAACAGTCTTCCTTTTCTCTGAGCCCTTGCTCACAGTCCGAACAATAGGGTTAGGTTTATCTGGTTCTTGGAGGCCTAAGCACAGCACAGGCCCAGTACATCCCAAATGTAGCACATATTAAGCAATGAGTGTTGTCTATATATTTATTCTTAATCAGTCACTCTGTAATTTCTAATCCCATGTTTCATTAGCTCTTTTAATCTTCTACCAATGGTAATTATATATTTCTGGATACTACAATCCTCAACTAAAAAGTGCCAATGGTAAGCATTTTGTCCAGGGCATTTCTGTCTTGATCATTAACTTAGCCAATTGTTGTTTTATTGTTTGATTCATTCTTTCTACTTTCCCCGAGCTTTGTGGGTGCCACGGAGTGTGGTATTCTCACTGAACCCCTAATGATTGACATAATAATTTTATTATTTTAGAAGTAAAGTGTGTGCCCTGATCAGAATCAATGTACTGGATTATCCCATATCTAGGTATTAAGTGTTCTAATAACATTTTTACCACCGTTCCATGCCCCAACGGCCGGAGAACAAGCAACCTGAGATGGCAAGGCGTCTCCTGAATCACCCCTCTTTGTTCCCTCCTCTAAACTCTTTGCATTCCTGATGTTATCACCAGCCATGGGGCTTGTCGACCCCCATAGCCACACTCTCACATCTCCCCCTTCTTTAACATTAAAAAGCATGATTAACACAAACTAAAACAGAGAAAAACTACCAGGCATGCTAATTCTATCTTTAACAAACTTTGTAACCACATCCCTGGGAGAGGCAGGCACTGAGTGCTGCCCAGCCGGGGGTGGGGGGTCTGGCTGCCCCTCCAACTCCTGGAGTCCTTGTTTGTGGGTCCTGCATATGCCAGCAGGACACTTCCAGACGTTGCTTTTGTTTGAGCTGGAGTCCAAACCGCAGAGGAGGGTTCTGTGATCATGTTAAGGCAGATGATGAGAGGGCCGGACGGACTCGTGGTGCTGACACCCATCTAGGACTGGCTTCTGTTAAAAACACAAGCACAACCTCGGCCCCCAAGCTATTAGAGTGTAGGGCCCTGAAACATGGGATTAGAAATTAGAGAGTGATTGATTAAGAATAAAT
>MU013461.1:1088-17673 GCA_011075105.1 Heteronetta atricapilla
AAAAAAAATGTAGTTACTCTTTTCACAAATTGGAAATTACTTAAAGATTACTTTTAAAACTGCTCTGTCCTTTTTGGATTCCGCTGGTAATAGTAGAAGTCAATGAAAATTTTAGTGAGATTGTTAATGTGTGATTGTACTTGTGTTAGATTGTCAAAACCAAACAACTGCCAAATAAATGTATAATGAAAAGGCTGAATTATCTCACAAATTAGAAGTACTCAGTGCAACAGATTAAGAAGTACAAGATGTTTACTACTGGAAATTTCATATATAAATTGCCACAAGGAATTATTCTTTTCTCTCAGTGAAAACAAACCAAAAGCGAAACATAAAGACAGCAACATAGATTTCCTGGAAGCTAACAAATAAGGAGTATCTGTGTCTGGAGCATAAATATTATGTCAGTGATTCCCTTATCAGCACTTCCATGCCAAAAACATATCTCTGCAAACTGAATACAGCAACTGGAATGTAACCACTGATGTTTCTTTGAAAACAGAGAAAAGCTGTATTTGAAGTTGGAAGTCACACATTCGAAGCCTTCAGAATCTAGGAAATTATGTCCAGTTTTTCACTGGTTTCACAACAAACATTCAGCAATTGTTTTGGCATTGGAAATACACCAGATTTTTTTCCATCATTTTGGGGCTTGGAAGCCCCCAAGTAAAGTTAATCTTTGCCAGAGGATCACATCTTACATAAACTCAGGCTGTATCACAAAATATACACTTCTGCAATGAAACAGAGTGCTTTTAATGACACCATTTTTGCTGGTTGTACAACCTTATAAAGTAAGAATTAATTTTTTACCTGTATTTTTCACCTCCTTTTCTAAAAGCCTCAAAACACAGTTCTGTTATTACTGCAGAAGTTACATACTCATCAGTCAGAATTTCCATGACAGGCTATTCCTCTCTAAGCTACATCATAAAAATGTATTTAGGGATGAACATCAGCTTCAGATTGCTTTCTCAAATTATTGTAAACTATTTTTAAGCCAGCACCATGGAAAAGAGTTTTAAAACATGAAGTCTCCCCTTTTTATGTTCTGCAGGGAGGTTATCCAAAACATAGTTTTAATCTTTTTCTCATTTTACTTAGAGAAATGGCACATACAAATGAGTATCCACTGTATGGATTCATATGTGTTTGCAAATAGAACTTATTTCTCTCGAGTTGCTACAATCTGTTAGATGCATTTTTAAATTGACCAGGAACGTCCTTGAATATACTGTAACTGATAGCCAAGACACATAAAAGCAGCTTCTGAAAAACGGATGATAGCTTAAAACACAGTAGGCACCTAATACAACAACTTTTTCTCATGTTGTATGTTACCCCACAGAAATGTTAGAGAACCTGCTTTAGCTTCGTAAGTGCTTATGCTTATAACACAACATACACTCACTCCAGCAGCTGCTTCTTTAAAGCTGGGAGAACAGGGATGGAAAATGTGATAATTCCAAGGAACTGCTGAGGATAACTCATTGCTCGAGGAAGTCTTATAGTGCATTGTAGACTTTTGTTTACATTTTGTTGATTTTCTTTGGGAAAAATATATATTTATAAATATATATAAAAATATTAAAAATATGCTGTTTTTTTTAATATAAATGCAGTTTACATTAAGGATGGGAAAACAATCCCTTTGAGGAGCATTGGTAAAGTGCTGCAATTGTTTTCACAGTCTGGTAAGAAACAAGTGTTAATTAGCAGACTGGAAGAAATTCAGAGAAGTTCTTACCTTACCATTTGGTTTTGTATGTGAGTTATCTTTCTTGATATATCTAAACTATTATAAATACCAGTGCTGAAATGGCATCCTTAGAAATTCACCACCAAGCAATGTTGTGCAGATAAGCAATTCCAAAGCTGTAACAAAGTAAGACATCACT
The DNA here is from genome assembly GCA_011075105.1 of Heteronetta atricapilla. Lineage (NCBI taxonomy): Eukaryota > Metazoa > Chordata > Aves > Anseriformes > Anatidae > Heteronetta > Heteronetta atricapilla. The sequence continues at coordinate 2,987 of MU013461.1, forward strand.
AAAAAAGTATACAGGTCTGGCAGACAACTTCAGGTCAGCTTCTGGTCTCTGCGGTTTGATCAATTCTTGACTCAGTTCCTCCTAAGGACAAATCCTGGATGAATTCTGCTCGTCTCCAGAAGCTTAACTCCTAGATCAGTTTTAAAGGGAAAGAAAAGAGAGAGAGGACAAGTGCTTGGAATAGACTAGGAGTTCTCAATTCCCCAGCTGCTTTTGTACATGAATTTGATGAAGAATGGCACTGACTCAAACACTGCCTTTTAATTAGCACTGGAAACACTCAAGAAATACAACTGAGTAAATCACATCCACTTACTATTTCAGCCTTAGGTAGACACTAAATGCCAACTACTCTCCTCCCATTTTTTCAGCTTTTCTTCACATCTACGATACCCGTGCCAAAATTCACCCTACCTAACTAAACTTCAGCTGAAGACTTTAGGTTAAGAATCCACTCACGCTCAAATTCCATTACTCTCAGCAGCAAGATCTTAGCTGAGCTGAACTACTCTCTGCAAGTATCCCTCTGCATCTCCCTGAAGGGAATGGAAGATACAACTAATGCTGATTTGACTCCTGACTAAAGATCCTCTTTAAATGCCCAGAGTGGGATGTGATGGTTTTTCACCTTTGGCCTTTTTTATACAAAAAAAAATATATGTTAACAAAATTAAAATTCTGGAATAAAATAATTTCTTATTTCTAAGATTACAATAAGTCACAAAGCTTTGTTTTATATATTCACATCAGTAACTAACATTATCCTGTGCACGTTAAATTCTCTTCTGTTTTAGTTTTCTCATCCACTCATATTCACACCTCTCCATTCTCACTAGTAAAGCCATATTATGCCATGACTTATGCATTTCCGCTTTCCACTTATTCTCTTCAGCTTTTTCCTCACAACACAGCTGGCAGACATCACCACTAACCCTCTCAGTCACTCCTGTCCTGTCCCTCTTCCTTTCTCCTTCCATCTCCAAGCTCCACTGTCTACTTCCAAACTTCCTTCCAGGGTCTCGATATGAGGACTTACCCGATTTAGCTTTCACCCTAGGTGCCATATACTCTCCAAGCAAGAGTCAGTCCCACGTCTCCATTCTCTGCTTTCCCAACATGTTGTTTCTGTGCTATGACAGAGAGTCAATGGTAAGACTGTTAACCTTGTGACTGTATTCTCATGCAGCTTCTGCTCATCAGATCTCCTTAGTATGTATTTGCAAATGACTTTTCGAGTGATCCTCCTGAAAGAGATTGGAGGCAGCTCAGTTTGCTGCCTTTTTCTCAACCTCAGTCTTTTTTTTTTTAGCATTATTTCTCTGTAAGAGACTTTGGTGGACCCCCTATCATTGGTATTATCTGAGTCATTCAATGATATTCATTCACATCAAAAATCCAGTGAACATGCTCTTGCTAAAAAGATCAGGTAAAAAGTGCAACTGATCTTATTTCAAAAATCTTAGCAAGACGTATACATTGCAAATTAGGTTTATAATTTGATTATAGCATTGAAATGTGAATTCTCATATACATAAGAAAAGATTGAAAAACATATTAACTTCCATGGTAACATCTAAAACTGATTCATGACTTGAGTTATTTTGACTTTTTAGGGCAGAATACAAAAGTAGACGATAGCTCTTGTCATTGCAGACTTATTTTTCATATTCTGCTGTTCACTTCTACAACTTTTGGGGTCTTTGTACATATTTAACAGCTACCACTCCATTGCATATGCATCAGCAGAAGCTCTTCAGTGAAATTTGATGTATTCCAATTCTAAGAGATCACATCCCTGCATTTCTAAAGGAACAGAATTAACTTGGAGACTGCTTCTTCCAAGAATCCAATAAACAATCAGCCACACTCTGATAATTTGAAGTTCAAAAATATTTCTGAATATAAATAATACTTTAATTTATATGAAAAACAAAGCCTACAAGGAGGATCTTGTGCTGAACTCAGATCTGGGCCATTAAGTTTAAATGTTTAATGCATATTTTGTTTTGTTTTCTGCAATCCATCATAATACTTAATAATTTATGTTTGTGACATTTTCCTTTCATAAGCAGCAGTTTCAGAAGTTCACACCTGGATATTTCAGTTGCTTGTTGTGTGATATTGAGGTTTTCTCTTACTATATAGAAAGAGCTTAGGAAAACAAAACAAAACAGGTCATGAGCTACATACAATGCAGGAAGCTACAAACACCTTCTGGCTTTGCGGTCTTCAGAGTCTGGCTAACTTCATTGACTCTTTCATTCTGTGACACTTTTTTGATCTGGTTCACAAACAACGAACATGTTATAAGTTAGACCACACAATTCTTTGGTCTATCGAAATTATTTTATTAATCAAGTAAGCAGACACAAGCAAAACAGCGCTGGGCGGCTGGGGAGTCTCCGCTCCGCGACAGCACGCAACTTCCCTCTCCGGGGTTTCTGATTTATAACAGTCAGTTTCCGGATTCGTTCCGGGGTTGCGCAGTCTATTGTTAAGAAAGGGGGTCGTGGTTCTTCTGCCGATGATCATGCGTTGTGAAGTGAAGTGACAAACAGGATATCTTGTGATTATGGTGTCTGGTTTCACTCAGGACGTTTGTCGGACCCCCTTTCTGTTATCTGCTTGCTTAATCCTCCCCTTAGAACAAGACACTTTACAACCTTCTTCCTCATAGATAATGAACAAATCCTTACTAATTTTACCACAGTCCCCCCTTTTTCTTTTTCTAACATATTTTGTTCATTGAATTTTTGCAATATTTGCTTGCTGAGCATCAAAGTTTCTGCGTCGTCCTCCCCCTGCTCAAGAGATTCATACTTAGTACACACAAGCATAAGATGAGCAGCTTCTAACCGACCTTTTACAATTGCAATTACTCGATTGAATATACATGGTCCAAAAGTCAGTGCTAGAATGAGTAGTAGAAAGGGCCCTGCTATTGTTGATAGCAGGGTCGTAAGCCAAGGTGAGTAATTAAACCAGGATTCGTACCAATTCTGTCGAGCCTCATTTTCCTTTTTACGCCTTTCTAGCCCTTCCCTCAATTTGGTCATTGTATCTCTTACCACCCCAGTATGATCAGCATATACACAGCATTCTTCACGTAGGGCTGCACATAATCCTCCCTGTTGTAAAAAAATCAAATCTAACCCTCTACGATGTTGGAGTACCACTTCAGATAATGACCTAACCGATTTTTCCAGGGCTGTTATTGATTGTTCTATACGGGCCAAATCCTCATCTACGGCAATGCGTAGAGAAGCGAATTCCTGGCTTTGTTTTACCAGAGAAGCAATTCCAGTTCCTGCACCTGCTGCCCCAAGAGCCATTAGAGTGGCTAGAGTGACAGCTGTAATAGGCTCTCTTTTTTCCAGATGATATTCAGCAACTGTGTGATGAGTATACATGTACTCTTCAGTGTGGTACAGAATCCTTGGTATAATGACTACCTGTACACAAAAATCATGAGATGCGTTAAACAGCTTTACAGACAAGCAAGCAGTGACCCCCAGCAAGGAACATACCCATCTAGTGTTATTTGCAGGAATTAACCATTGGTGTGTTTGGTTCGCGGAGTCTTCAGTGATGTTGCACAGAACACTTTTGTCTTCTGGAACTGTACCGACACATCTACCTTTCCCCATAACTTGAGTCAGAGTTATCCCGATTTCCTGACCCCAATTACACTCGGAGGGGTTTGACTCAGTTGAATATTTGAAGCTCCCCATATCCCCTATAGCCTCATAGTATGGGGGCCTAACACTCACACACAACCAGCATCCTTTAGTTATACTAGGATCAGTCTGATTCAGTACTTGGAAACTAGCATTTATAACTTTCCACATACCACTCCCGGGTAGTGTGGGAGAGGATAACCCTGTTGACTCATTGGAAAACCCCGTAATAGGTTAGTCAGTTCTAGGCATCAAAACTCTCCCTAATAACTCTTTATTAGGCCCGACTGTCTCGGAAGTCTCGGGTATTTCCTTCTTTATTAATATCAGCCCTCCTCTATCAGTCCCAGATTCATAATGTCTCACACCCCATGTTTTTCCAAGGAGCCATCCCTTATTCGTAGGATTAGTTACATTTATCCATAGAAATGTGCAATTTCCATAATACCCATTTCTATGCCCATAACCTCTACAATCATTCCAGGGACAGCCCCGATGATGACAGCCGTTCGGTCCGTATTTTACTTTTATAAACTGGTCTGACCCAGCTCCCGGACTCCAATCCGAAGCAATTGTTCCACAGCCCCAATAAGCACAATAATAGTGGTTGGGATAATTACAATATCCTCTCCCTGGGTTGGAAGCAGGGCATAAATAGCAGAGTACATAATGAAGTGTTGAAACTGGGAGCACCGACCGTGGTTACGTGTTGTATGACTTCTTGACTTTCCCAGTGGATTAGGCTCCACTTAAAAGGTTGGTGCGGATGGTGTTGAGTTGCTATGCAGGATGAAATCACTGCGAGAACCCCCGAATACCAACAGGGATGGCTGAGGCCCATTCTTTCCCCACCTATTCACTCCTCTGCCTTTTTTTGTCAGTTGGGTTGCAGCCAACTACGAAATTTCAACTCTTCTCGGCAGCAGTAGTGTTCTTCAGGGGAGAGCCTTTACGTTAACCCACGGTATTTATCGGGTTCGTCGCAATGTGAGCTTCAGGTCTTTGTTCCTTGGAGCTACCTCCCACCTCTCGTCACAGATAGGTCCTTTAACACGGCTGGCATGCGTCCATCCTTTCTCCGCAGTTCGGACAGCTGTCTCTGTGGTTAGCAAAACAACATAGGGACCTTCCCATTGTGGTGTCAACGTAACCTCTTTCCAAGTTTTTATCAGGACCTTATCTCCAGGCTGTATCTTGTGGATTGCTATATCCAAAGGAGGGCGTTGCACAATTAAACCCTTTTTCTGTAACTCCCTGCGTCTATTTACCAACTGTGCGAGGTAGGGTTTTAGCTGCTCATCCTGTAGATGAGGATGATCAAGGGGTATCTCGAGATCGTAAGGCATACCATACAGCATTTCAAAAGGGGAGATTCCCAGATCAGTTCTGGGCTTCACTCGTATGCTTAACAAGGCTAACAGCAAGCACTTTATCCAAGAGGTTTTTGTTTCTAACATTAATTTTGTAAGCTGCTTTTTAATTTCTCCGTTCATCCTTTCTACTTTTCCCGAGCTCTGAGGATGCCAGGGAGTATGATATTCCCATTTGATTCCTAGAGCTTTCATGGTGTCACGGGATACCTTTGACACAAAGTGTGGTCCCCTGTCAGAATCTATTGCTTCTACAATCCCATATCAGGGAATTATGTTCTCTAATAGTATTTTTACTACAATTTGTGCTGTTGTCCTTGCCGTGGGAAATGCTTCAAAGTTTGTGAGATGGTCTATAATTACAAGCAAATATTTGTATCTTCCAGTTTTTGGAAGCTCGGTAAAGTCCAATTGAATTCTTGCAAAGGGTCGGTGAGCCAATTCTCGTCCTCCTGGAACCCTTTTTCTCATATTTTTTGCATTTACCCTCCGGCAAGTCATACACCCATTAACAATTCCCTTTGCTATGTTATATATCCCTATACACATATAATTGGTGGCGAATTGATCTACTAATGCCTGAGTGCCCCAATGCATTTGTTCATGAATCCTCCGTAGCACCCTCATAGCCACTGATTTTGATAATACTTCTCGTCCATCAGGTAATATCCACTTTCCTTTTTCATTTTCTCGAATCCCCATTTGTGTCATCTTTTCCTTTTCCACGGTAGTAAAACAAAACACGGAGAAGGGATCATACTTGTCAGACCCTAGAGAATTAGTTAGGCAATGTATGTAACAATTCCTAAAAGGCGGACTCTCCTCCTCCGAACAATTACATTCAATCCCTTCTACTCCCCATTTTTTCCAGCAATCGTAGCATGGAAATTTCTTTAAGTCCTTGCCACAGCTTGGGCAGTCGGCTCTTTTGGTCACTTGATATATGCACATGAGGGCTGCCCTTTTTGCTTCCTGGTCAGCTAAGTTATTGCCTCTGATTTGGGGATTCAACCCTCGCTGGTGTCCTTTTACATGCACCACTGCAATCTCCTTAGGTTCCCTGACAGCTTGTAAAACTTGAAGAATTAACTCCTGATGGATTAGTCCTTTTCCTTGTGAATTTATAAGTCCTCTTTCTTCCCATATTTTCCCAAAAGTATGTATTACCCCATTTGCATATTTAGAATCAGTATATATTGTTCCGCTTTTTCCCTTTAGTAATTTCAAAGCCCTTAGCATAGCGTACAGTTCGCAAGCCTGCGCCGACCAACTTGGGCTCAGGGGGCCTGATTCTATTACTTCAAAAGTTTTACCATTAACCAGTGCATATCCCGATTTTCTTTTTCCCTCGACTACCCTTGATGATCCGTCCACAAATATCTTTTCCCCTACAGGCAATTCTACATCCTCCAGATCAGGCCGCAATTTCACCTGTTCTTCTATATTTCTAAGACAATCATGTTCAGGTTCTTCGTTTGGTTCTCCCTACAGGAACAGAGCGGGATTTTGTGCTGCAGTCGTTTCTAATGTCAGCCTAGGTGAGGATATTAGGATCCCTTCATATTTCAGCAATCTTGCATCGGTTATCCATTTTTCGGCCTTTTGCTGCAGCACCCCTCGTATATTATGAGGGGATATTACTCTTATTTCTCCCCCTAATGTAATCTTTTGTACCTCTTCCACTAATAGGGCAGCTGCCACCACTACTTGCAGGCAACTGGGCCAACCTCTGCTAACGGGGTCTAATAGCCTAGATAGATAGGCTACAGGTTTTTTACTGTCTGCCCACTCTTGAGCTAATACACCATAGACCGTTCCTTCTGTGCTATTCACGAATAAAAAGAATGGTTTCTTTAACTCCGGGCAGGTTAAAACTGGTGGGTGTATCAGTTCCTCTTTCAGCTGTTCTAATTGTTCCTCATCCTCCTTAGTCCATTTAAGTAGTCCATCTCTATTTAATTTGTTATATAGAAATTTAACCTTTCCGCTGTAGTCTTCTATCCATTGTCTACAATATCCAGTTAACCCCAGCAATTGTCTTACTTGTCGTTTTGTAGTTGGGGCTTTTATTTCTAGGATCCCTTTAACCCTTTCAGGATCCAATCTTTTAGTTCCCTTGTTTAATAAGTGGCCTAAATATTTTACCTCTTTTTCCACAAACTGGAGCTTTGACCTAGACACCTTTAGTCCCTGCGACCCCAGAAAATTCAATAAGCTAATGCTAGCTTGTCTTACAATGTCTTCATCTTTTCCAGCTATTAGTAAATCATCTACGTATTGGATCAGGGTTGTGCCCGGTACTCTGTTGTACTCTTGAAAAATTTGCTCCAGTGCTTGCCCAAACAAGTTTGGGGATTCTGTAAACCCCTGGGGCAGGACCGTCCACCTTAACTGCTGTTTTCTATAGGTGTCTGGATCCTCCCATTCGAAGGCAAAGTAATCCCTAGATTTTTCGTCCAGGGGGCATGCCCAGAATGCATCTTTTAGATCAATTACACTATACCACTGATCTTCTGGGTGTAATTTACTGAACAATGTATGGGGATTGGCCACCACAGGAAACCTGCTCACAGTTCTCTTATTGATTTCCCGCAGATCATGTACCAATCTGTACCCTCCATCCTTCCTTTTTACTGGCAAGATAGGAGTGTTAAAGGGGGACACACAAGGTTCTAATAACCCTTGCTGTAATAGCCGTTGTATTTCAGGTTTTAACCCTTTCTTACCCTCTTCCGAGAAGGGATATTGTTTTATCCTTACTGGTATTTCGGGGTTGTTTATGGTTACTTCAAAAGGCTTTATTTTCAATCTTCCTACACTTTCTGGTGTGTACCAGACCCTAGAATCGATGTTTGCTTCGTCCTCTTCTCGAAGCGGGCACAATTTAATTTCTAATCTTTTCCCTATTACCTCCAACCCTATTCCTAATTCTATTATCAAGTCTCTCCCTAACAAATTATATTCAGCTTCTGGTACTAGTAGCAGAGTCCCTTTACTAACCTTAGAATCTAATTCTACTAATACTTCTTTTATAACAGGAACCCCAAAGGGCTCCCCTTTTGCTCCAATTACCTGAACTTTTTCAGTAGAGGCTTTACATCCTGTGGGCAAAGTTTGGACTGTCGATCTTTCAGCTCCTGTGTCCATGAGGAACTCTACCTCCTCACGCTGGGGACCCACCTTTAATTTTATCAAGGGCTCTGTCTTACTTCGGGTCCCCAACAAATAGAGCCCCTGACACCCCTATTTGCTTTCAAACATCCTCTCATCTTCTTTCCTTTGTCTACATTCTTTCTTTATATGACCTTTCTTGTTGCAATAAAAACAGGTCATGTTTTTCCGTTCTTGGTTACCTCTTTCCTCCTTTCAAGTAAGCAGACACAAGCAAAACAGCGCTGGGCGGCTGGGGAGTCTCCACTCTGCGACAGCACGCAACTTCCCTCTCCGGGGTTTCTGATTTATAACAGTCAGTTTCCGGATTCGTTCCGGGGTTGCGCAGTCTATTGTTAAGAAAGGGGGTCGTGGTTCTTCTGCCGATGATCACGCGTTGTGAAGTGAAGTGACAAACAGGATATCTTGTGATTGTGGTGTCTGGTTTCACTCAGGACGTTTGTCGGACCCCCTTTCTGTTATCTGCTTGCTTAATCCTCCCCTTAGAACAAGACACTTTACAACCTTCTTCCTCATAGATAATGAACAAATCCTTACTAATTTACCACAATTGGTTTTCTGTTAAGGAGAAATGAGCCTGCTGTCAAGAAGTGTGCACCCAGGTGAGGGAGGGAACCCCAGGGATCCCTTCCGGCTGTTTCCCAGCAGGTTCCCCTGCAGCCCAAGGGCCACGTGCAGGTAAGCCTTTGGGGGGCAGAGCAAGGGAGGCCTTGGGCTGGGCCTCTGCTGCTGAGCTGGGCCAGGCTCCTGGGCCCAAGGGGAGCTCCTGGCAAGCGGGCAGTGCTGCAGAGACACAGCTCTGCCCAGGAGCAGCTCCTCTGCACAGTGGATCAGGGCTGGGGGCACTGCCTGCACAGACAGAGTGCTTAAAGGCAGGCAGAAGTGGCGGGATGCACAGAGCTCACTGCAGGACAACACTTCCCAGCCCTGACCCAGGTAAGTCTCTGGCTGGAGGGCAATGCAGCCGCAGGTCCTGGAGGAAGGAGAAGCTGGGGTGCAGGCAGGGTTGGCCAGGGCTGTGGTGCAGAGCAGGGTCCCTGCTGTGCCCCAGGGGCTGTGTGCCAGGGCAGGGCCTCTGCCGCCTGCCAGGCTCAGCACTCAGCCTGCCAGGGAGCTGCCCAGGGCGCTGGGGGGAGAAGCTGTGGGTGGAAGGAGAACCCCTCGGCAGGGCAGGGATTAGGTGCTTCAGGCTCTGCTCTCCTGAGTTTCTTCTTTTATTTTTTTTTTCTTCTTTGACTCACTGGGAATGGAAATAGAGGCTTTCCTGCCCCTCAGCTCATAGAAAGCTCCACCACCACACATGCAGTTACAGTAGGGGCTGTGCGACATGGTCTCTAGAATGTGCCCCCAGCCAGCTGCCCCTGCACAGAACCCTGCTGCCAGGAGGTGTCTGCAGGGCAGAGCTGAGCACCCAGTGGGTGGCATGGGGGCTGTGACCTGCAGGCAGGAGGTGTGGGGACAGACCCAGCTGCAAGTAGGGACAGCTGCAGGCAGCAGAGCCATGGGCAGGGAGTGAGAAGCAGCTACTCCCAGAGTTAACATGGGAGGAGGGGGTTGGCACCTCCCTGCCATCCCTGAAGTGCAGGCACCTTTCCCTGACCAACCATGTGGTATCTGCTAACATCCAGCAAAGCCTCTGCCCCCACATCCATGGGATCTCAGGCTGTATTGTCCCCTGGCACCAGGACCCTCAGACCAAGAGTGTACCCCAAGTGCCCATGTTCACTCCCATTCCTGCCTCCCTCAGCAGGAGCACTCGGGCATTTTTTGTGTTTCTCTTCTCATCCAGGCTACCCTTACTATTCCCCTCAATCTTTCTTGGCAGTAGAGTTAAAGCCAGATCTCAAACACCAGAATAATGAGTCCTTCTCTGAAGGGTCATCACTTGGAGCAAAGTGCCCAAGCTGTTCTAGCCAAAATGGCTCTTGTCACTGCAGTGCATAGGAAATGGGCTGTCATTGTTCAGGTCACTCCGGTTTATGGACATCCAGCAGTGTCCCTGGGGTTATCTTGCTGTACCATGTTGAACACCCCCTCTGTATTACAGGTGCACAGTATCTAAACCAAACTATGGGTTTCAGAACGGGTCACCGGCTTTCCCAGAAACCCACTGCTGCACAGCATGTCTGAGTCCTAGAGTCCAACCTCATGGGCAGAGGCTGCTGCTCCAAACAACACTCAGCCAACACGAAGCAGATCTCCAGCCAGAGAGGAGAATGAAACTGCTGCTGACAATGCATGTATTTGTGGAGATGTGTGTTGATAGTGTTGATGAAAAGAGAGATACTCAGCGAAGTCTGCCCTAAGTTCTCTGTGTTCTTTTGTCTTTGGACAGGCCCAAAGGCCAAGAGGCAGCACATGTCCAACAGCAGCTCCATCAGCGAGTTCTTCCTCCTGCCATTCGCAGACACGCGGGAGCTGCAGCTCCTGCACTTCGCGCTCTTCCTGGGCATCTACCTGGCTGCCCTCCTGGGCAACGGCCTCATCCTCACCACCGTAGCCTGCGACCACCGCCTCCACACCCCCATGTACTTCTTCCTCCTCAGCCTCGCCCTCCTCGATCTGGGCTGCATCTCCACCACTGTCCCCAAAGCCATGGCCAATTCCCTCTGGGACACCAGGGCCATTTCCTACTTGGGATGTATTGCACAGGTCTTTCTATTCTTCCTCTCAGCAGAGTATTCTCTTCTCACCATCATGGCCTATGACCGCTACGTTGCCATCTGTATAGCCCCTGCACTACGGGACCCTCCTGGGCAGCAGAGCTTGTGCCAACATGGCAACAGCTGCCTGGGGTACTGCTTTTTTCAATGCTGTGCTGCACACTGCCAATACATTTTCCCTGCCCCTCTGCCAAGACAATTCTTTAGACCAGTTCTTCTGTGAAATTCCCCAGATCCTGAAGCTCTCATGTTCACACTCCTACCTGAGGGAAGTTGGACTTCTCACATTCATTTCCTTTTTAGGGTTTGGATGTTTTGTTTTTATTCTTTTCTCTTATGTGCACATCTTCAGGTTTGTTCTGAGGATGCCCTCTGAGCAGGGACAGCACAAAGCCTTTTCCACGTGCCTCCCTCACTTGGCCGTGGTCTCCCTCTTTGTCAGCACCGGAATTTTTTCCTACATGAACCCCTCCTCCATCTCTTCCCCATCCCTGAACCTGGTGGTAGCAGTTCTGTACTCTGTACTGCCTCCAGTATTGAACCCCTTCATCTACAGCATGAGGAACCAGGATCTCAAGAATCCAATATGGAAACTGCTAACAGGGTATTTATCAGTGACCACAGGCTGTTTTTCTGCAGATCACTCTCCGTGTATGTCTTGACAATCCATCTCCTCCTTTTACAAGGAGTTTGTTTCTTTGTTCAGTTTGTTGGTTTTCCTTTCTGCCCTTGTGATATTGTTGTCTACACAGAAATTCTCTTCTTCATTCCCTTGTGCCTGAGCATTGCCCTCTCTGTGTGACCCAGGTTTTCCATAGTCAAGGAGCCATGATCTCTGTGTATTCTAACAAAATAAATCTTGGTCTGAGACCCATTCTAAGTTGATCAGGAGTTAATGGGAACTGGGGATCTGGTGAGTGCCCAGAGCCTTGCAGCAGCCTGTGGTGGGCATTGCTGTGGGGCCAGCCCAGCCCTGGCTGCTGGGCTGGGCTGGGCATTGGGCAGGGAGGTGGGCAGAGGGCAGGGAGCTGGGAGAGCCGAAGGACAGCTGGGCTGGGCTGGAAGCTGCCCAGCAGAAAGAAACATCTGTGCCGAGCTGGGATGTGTGGCCATGGAGGGTGAAGGACATGCAGAACTGGCTTTCGATTGTGTGGCAGGGATGGAAGACAGGCTGGTACAGGAGGGAGGAGGCCAGGCTGCGTCCTGCTGGAATGGACAGGGCCCAGTGCCTTTGTCACCTGCAGCCTCTCTTGTCATCCATGTCCAGCACTGGCCACTCCCCCCCCCCCCCAGGTATAGGGTGTATTTGGCATCCAGGCCATCTCCATCCTCATGCCAGGCTCAAGGTCTGTGTTAGGGGAATGACCAATTGTGCTGGCTGTGGAGGTACGGTTTTGGCAATGGCAGAGCTCATCTGAAATTTGTGTTTGCAAGAAAAGTCAAGGTCAAAGAGAAGAGCTTTGATTACTGGAATGGAGATCAATGATTAAGAAGGGAAATGCAGAGCTGCTGCTGAGTGGGGAGGCTGATTTAATGACAGCAGGCACAAGTGGAGCTGAGGGACTCTGTGCCTTCTTTGCATGTGTCCTTACTGAAAAGGTCTCCAGGCTACTATATTTGGGAAAGTACTCAAGGAGGACAAGAAAACCTATTGACCAGAACTTCAATAACCGAGGCCCCAGCACATGCTTCCTGTCTGGAAGCAGCCCGGGAGAAAGGTCTTGGTGGACAACGAGCTGGGCAGGAGGCAGCCATGTGCCCTGGCAGCACGGGAGGCCAGCAGATTCCTGGGTTGTACAACCAGGAGCATGGCCAAGACCTGGAAGGTGGCACAGTGCTGCATCCATTCAGATCCCCCATACAGGAAAGACTTCAGAGAGCTGGAGAAGGTTTAGGAAAGGGCCCCCAGGATGGTCTGGGCCTGGAGCCCTTGGCCTGTGAGGAGAGGCTGACAGAACTGGGGCTGTCCAGGTTGGAGAAGGGAAGGCTGAGGGGACCTCACTGCAGCCTGCCTGTGCCTATGAGGAGGTCATGCAGAACACAGGGCCAGGCTCCCCACCATGGTGCACAGCGGGAGGATGACAGGCAATGGGTGTTGGGTGAAACCAGATGTGCCAGGCCTGGAGCTAAGGCAGAGATTTCTCACCCAGTTCACCCAGGGCTCGTCCTAAGCAAGGCGGCCACAAGCCCTGCCTGCCCTCGTGCCTGCCTCGCGCTGTCAGGTGGCTGTAGCAGAAAGGACCCATAGCCAGCCCCTCGATGGCGCTCTGCCAGCCCCTCTCCCTCCCATCTGAAGTGACACCATTTCTGCCCAGGGGGCTCTCTGATGCATGGGATGATGTCATAGTGCCTGCTGGCCAGCCCTTCTGAGGGCCTATCAGGCTGCTGCAGTGGCAGTGACCTCACACCAGCCCCCGCCCCACGGCCTGCCTCTGATCTTCCCCTCTCCCCTGTCTGGGCCCCACGGACAAAAGTCAATGTTACACAGCAGCTTTGCAGTGGTGGCCTCCATGTTGCCATTGAGGACATCTGCCCATGTGCAAAAAGGACCTACTACTGCCAAGATGCATTTGGTGTTTCAAGCTGTCACTGGCTGAGGTCTTGCAAAGTCTTTCTGCAGTTGTGCCCAGGGACCTTCACTCCATTGGTCCTGGGCTCGGGCTTTTACTTCATCTGAACCTGTGTCGGTTGTGGCATGAGAAAGACGCCTCTTACAGCTGTGCTCTGCATCCCCCTTCATAGTAGGACACCATTTGGTGTCCTTCGCTCTGCTCACAGTGTTTGTCTTAGCTAATGGATGCTCAATGCTTAGCAGCATTGGATTTGCTTGAGTCTTCTGAGGCCCAATCCAAGGCCTATTGCTTGCTGCACCTACAGCACAATAACTATTATTTCCCTTTACTTTGGACTGACCTGATGGATCTGTTCATATTGATTCCTTTTTAATTTGTCCTAGTTGGATGGGGACATATTCTCAGACTGGGGCAAGCTGCTGGCCTCTACCACAGCCACTCAAAGTCACCTGCACTTCAGTCTTTCAGACTGAGTTTATCACACATGGATGAACACGAGTTTATCAGGGGTCTGAATTGCCATTTCAAGTGTAGTTAACTCCAGGAACCCACTGGTAAGTGTGCCAGCATGCATGGTGCCAACCCACAGGAATCCCTTGCAAAACCTATGGTCTTGTCCAGGCTGTAGTCTCGAGTTCCCAGAATGCAGTGGCAGCCTTTCAATGATTGTGACTTATGTTTCAATGATTGTGACTCATAGAGCCATAGAGCCACAGCATAATGTAGGTTGGAAAAGACCTTCCAGATCATCAAGTCCAGCCATTTATCTAACACTGCCACATCTATTCGTAAACCTTGTCCATAACCACCACATCTACATTTCTTTTGAATACCTTCAGGGATGACCACTGCACCACATCCCTGAGCAGCCTGTTCCAATGTATCACAACCCTTTCAGGGAAGACATTTTCCCCAGTACCCAGCCTAAACCTCCCCTGGTGCAACTTGAGGCCATTTCTTCTTGTCCTGTGTCTGGCCCTGGCACTGAGCCCTGGGGGACACCACTTGTGACCCACCGATAATTGGATTTAACTCTGGAAAACAGAGTCAAAAGCTTTACTAAATACTAGGCAGGCAATATCCAGGACCTGCCTTCCATAAATCCATGCTGACTGGGCCTGATCACCTGCATGTTGTCCTGTATGTGTTGTATGATGGCACTGAATATAATCTGCACCATAACCTTCCAACAGGCACAGGGCTTGAACACTGCCTGCAAGGTCCCTCCTTCAC
>MU013470.1:7156-17157 GCA_011075105.1 Heteronetta atricapilla
TGGTGGGGCGCCCCTCCTAGATCAAGTCAGAATTCAGGAACCAAGACCATTCCGGACAAGCCCCGAATTGTGATAAATGCTTGAGTCCCAAATAGGATTAAAATTAAAGTTGGTAATTTATTAAGCGAATAGAGGCAAGCAAACAGCGCTGGGTGCACCGGGAGTCTCTGCTCCACCAAGATGCACACCTGTTACATCAGGGGGCTGATTTTTATGCTCCTAGACTAATACATATTCATCACTATTCCTAGAAAAGGCAGGGTTATTATAATTAGTTCCAAGAATCTGAACCCTTCTCCCGGATGCATGTGTATCAGTCTCTGGTGGTCCCTCTGGGGATCACTCGTGCTGAAGGCTCGTAGTCTTCCTCCCAGGCTTTGTCCTTTGGTCGTCCTTCAACTCCCCCTTTCTCCTTATTTGGTGGATCTCTTTGCCAGATACCAGAGGCTTGTGCAGCGTCCCATGCAAAAGTCAGCAGATGCTTAAAAACTCCTTGGCTGGGATGTTAACTTTCCCTGCAGCAGCCAATACAGTGCTACGCTCTGCACTTGTAGCTAAAACAGCAGTGGTATCACACTGGTGTTGTTTCTGCTGCTGAGAAGTGCTGGCACAGCATCAGGACTTTCTCTAACCCTCCTAGGGGGTGGGTGAAAAAGTGAGAAACATCATCAGGGCAGCTGACCCAAACCAACCAAAGGGATATTCCATACCATATGATGTCACACTCAGCAATAAAAGGTGGAAAAAGGAAGAAGAGGGGAGGGGTGGGCTCTCGTTGAAAAAACGTCTGTCCTCCTCCCAAACACCGGCTACGTGCGTTGAGGCCCTGCTTCAAGGACGTGGTCAAGCATCGCTTATTTGTGGGAAGTAGAGAGTAATTTTTTTTCCCTCTGCACTTACACATAGCCTTTACTTGTTTTGTTCTGTTATTCCCTTTCCCCCTCCCTCTTCCCCTTTTCCCTTTTTTTCCCTGTAGTTGAATTGTTTAATTAATAATAATATTTCCTTAATAATTTATATATATTTTTCTCTTTATTAAAATTATCCTTATCTCAACCCGTGAGTTGTTCTTTCCTTTACTTCTTCCCCTCCTCATCTGAGGAGGGGGAGTGAGAGAGCGGTTGAGCTGTTCAGATGCCTAACACGGTAAAACCACCACAGTCCTATTTGGCGCCCAACGTGGGGCACGAGGGGTTGAGATAACAATAGAATTGATTAAATTCTTACAACTTACACACCTACTTGCTAATCATCATGTTCAGTGTCCTGTTAATATTGGCTTGTTTGAGCATGTGTCACGCAATCCGAGTCATATTTTCCTTTCTCCTCTATATCCAATCTGAGAAGGTGCTACAATCTGTGTTCGTTTTTTTTTTTTTTTTAACTCACTGTGCTGCCAAGCACTGGCCTTGAGTTTAATTTGGCATTCAGGCCCTGCACTGTTATCATTTGGGTCTCATGGAAACTATCTTTTAGAGAATATTCAGAATTACACTGCCTTCCTTTCCTCATCTGGAAGTCAGTTTATGAATAATATCAGGAATAGTACCTTCTCCTTCTTTCAAAATGGGCTAATTACAACAGTTTTTGAGTATTTTGAATATCCATGTGTAACCCATATATTGCTATTTCTAATTCTGCATAACGGGTCTCCTCTTCTCTCTAAGATAAGTCGATTGTTTAGAAAGCTTACTCAGCAATCTGTCCTGAAACAGCCTTGTGGCAGGTGGAAAGGTGTGTGGGAGGATATAGGCAGGTACCTGTCACAGGTGTCTCCCCCAATAGTTTTGAACCTCACCCCTGAACAAGTGCAAAATCCTAAAAACCTGATAGAATGTTTGAGAGTTGTATGCCCTGACCCTGACAATGCCAGAGAACGACAGCTTGCAGCATTGTGCTGGGTCCTGGCTTACTCCTATCAAACACTGTTTAACATCATCCAGCACCTTGAAGAGAGGGAGAAAGTCTCTGAATCTGATGACCAGATAACACATGCTGTGGCTGACCCAGAGGACCAACCGACTATGGTATCAGTCGCCTCCATAGTCAAGTCAAAACAATGGAAACAGAAGTCAGCTCATCTAGTAAGGGAAGAAGCCTTTCCTAAGAAGGAGGGAGAAGGGGAAGAGGCAGGCACCTCTAAAGCAGTGCCATCACAAAAACAGCAGGGAGAAGAGATGGAAATCATAAAGGAATCAGAAACCACTCGATCCTTATCCCTGAGTGAGTTGCGAGAAATACGAAAGGATTATGGTCGACACCCAGGTGAACACATCCTCACCTGGCTGCTTCGATGCTGGGACACTGGGGCCAATAGCCAACAATTAGAAGGCAATGAAGCCAAGCAGCTGGGATCCCTCTCTAGAGAAATGGTAATTGATAAAGGAATTGGGAGAGGGACACAGGTTCTCAGCCTCTGGATGCGACTCCTGGCAGCTGTGAAAGAAAGGCATCCCCATAAGGAAAATATTGTATATCAAGTAGGCAAGTGGGCCTCTGTGGAGAAAGGTCTCCAGTAACTGAGGGAATTAGCTGTGTGGGAGATGATTTATAGTGATTTGGACAATGCCCAGACACCTAAAGATCCTGATGAGGTCCAGTGCACAACATCCATGTGGCATAAATTGGTGCGGAGTGCACAATCATCACATGCCAGTACACTGGCAATATTTAATTGGGATGAGAGGATGGGACCAACAGTGTATAATCTGTCCTGCCAGTTTAAAAAATATGAAGACAATCTCTCTGCTCCCCTACGGGCCTGTGTCTCAGCTGTGGAGAAACTGTCTGAAAAACTTGACCACCTTGTAGAAAGAGCATATTCCCCATTATCCAGATGGAGTGATATTTCAGCCACCAAGAATCAGTATTTTCCTGCTCGAGAGAGAGAGTACCCAAGACGCACACCATGTGGCACCTTATGGTTTTATCTGCGTGACTACGGGGAAGATATGAGGAAATGGGATGGTGTACCTACTTCAACCCTAGCTGCTCAGGTACGTGAACTGAAAGGAAATACAGCAGCAAGAAGAGGGGCCCCTAAGAAAAATGCTGCTCCAGTTTCTGCTGGGCAGTTCTCCAGAGGCAGTAGAAGAGCTGATGTTATTCTTGACCCTGATGAAGGCACCTCTGCTTCTCATTTGCAAGAATTAAGTGGCAGACGCTCCAACCAGGACTAGAGGGGCCCTGCCTCTGGCCAGGTAGAAGAGAGGGATAACCGGATTTATTGGGCTGTGTGGATCCGATGGCCTGGCACATTGGAACCACAAGAATACAAAGCTCTAGTGGACACAGGCACACAGTGTACTTTAATGCCATCAGGCTACCAAGGGACAGAACCCATCTGTATCTCTGGAGTGACAGGGGGATCCCAACAGCTAACTGTATTGGAAGCTAAAGTGAGTCTAACTGGGAATGAGTGCAAAAGCATCCCATTGTGACTGGCTCAGAGGCTCCATGCATCCTTGGCATAGACTATCTCAAGAGAAGGTACTTCAAGGATCCAAAAGGGTACCGGTGGGCTTTTGGCATAGCTGCTTTGAGCACAGAGAAGATTAGGCAGCTGTCTACCCTGCCTGGCCTTTCAGAAGACCCCTCTGTTGTAGGATTGCTTAAGGTTGAAGAACAGCAAGTACCAATCACTACCACAACAGTGCACCGACGGCAGTATCACACAAACCGAGACTCCCTGATTCCCATCCATGAATGAGTTGGTTCATCGGCTGGAGAGTCAAGGAGTGATCAGCAAGACTCGCTCACCCTTTAATAGTCCTATATGGCCAGTGCGAAAGTCTAACGGTGAGTGGAGGCACACAGTGGACTATCACGGCCTGAACAAAGTCATGCCACCGCTGAGTGCTGCAGTGCCAGACATGCTAGAACTTCAGTAAGAACTAGAGTCAAAGTCAGCCAAGTGGTATGCCACAATTGATATCGCTAATGCATTTTTCTCCATCCCTTTGGCAGCAGCATGCAGGCCGCAGTTCGCTTTCACTTGGAGGGGCATCCAATACACCTGGAATCGACTGCCCCAGGGGTGGAAACACAGCCCTACCATTTGCCATGGACTGATCCAGTCTGCACTGGAACAAGGGGGAGCTCCTGAACACCTGCAGTATATTGATGACATCCTTGTGTGGGGTAACATAGCGGAAGAAGTTTTTGAGAAAGGGAAAAAAGTAATCCAAATTCTCCTGAAAGCTGGTTTTGCCATTAAACAGAGTAAGGTCAAGGGGCCTGCACAGGAAATCCAGTTCCTGGGGGTAAAATGGCAGGATGGACCTCGCCATATTCCGATGGATGTGATCAACAAAATAACAGCAATGTCTCCGCCAACTAGCAAAAAGGAAACACAAGCTTTCCTAGGCCTTGTGGGATTCTGGAGAATGCATGTTCCAGGCTATAGTCAGCTTGTGAGTCCTCTATATCGAGTGACTCGAAAGAGAAACTATTTCAAATGGGGCCCCGAGCAACAACAGGCCTTTGAACAAATCAAACAAGAAATAGCTCGTGCAGTAGCACTTGGGCCTGTCCGTACCGGACCAGCTGTGCAAAACATACTTTACACTGCAGCTGGGGAGCATGGCCTCACCTGGAGCCTCTGGCAGAAAACCTCTGAAGAAACTCGAGGTCGACCTCTGGGTTTCTGGAGCCGGGGTTATCGAGGATCAGAAGCCAATTACACCCCAACTGAAAAAGAGATACTAACAGCATATGAGGGTGTTCGAGCTGCTTCAGAAGTTGTGGGTACAGAAGCACAGCTCCTCTTGGCACCACGGCTACCCGTGTTACATTGGATGTTCAAAGGGAAAATTCCCACTACACACCATGCGACTGACGCTACGTGGAGTAAGTGGATAGCGTTAATTACACAGCGGGCTCGAATGGGAAAACCTAATCGCCCAGGAATCCTGGAAGAGATCATGGACTGGCCAGAAGGCAGAGATTTCGGAGTACCGACAAAGAGGTAGCCCGTGCTGAAGAGGCACCACCATATAATGAGCTACCAGAAGACAGAAAGCAGTATGCGTTGTTCACTGATGGAACCTGCCGTGTGGTAGGGAGCCATCGGAAATGGAAAGCTGCTGTGTGGAGTCCCACAGAACGAGTTGTGGAGGCCATGGAAGGGGAAGGCGAGTCGAGTCAGTATGCAGAAGTAAAAGCCATACAACTAGCCCTAGAGATTGCCAAAAGAGAAAAATGGCCAGTACTGTATCTCTACACTGACTCATAGATGGTGGCAAATGCTCTGTGGGGGTGGCTGCAGCAATGGAAACAGAGCAACTGGCAGCGCAGAGGTAAACCTATCTGGGCTGCTACTCTGTGGCAAGATATTGCTGCCCAGGTAGAAAACCTGGATGTAAAAGTACGTCATGTGGATGCCCACATGCCCAAGAGCCGCGCTACTGAAGAACATCAGAACAACAAAGAAGTGGATCCAGCTTCAAAAATTGAAGTGGCTCAGGTGGACCTAGACTGGGGGGCGTAAGGGTGAGCTGTTTGTAGTTCGATGGGCCCATGAAACATCTGGACATCTGGGGAGGGATGCCACATACAGATGGGCTCGTGATCGAGGGGTGGACCTGACCATTGAGGTCATCACACAGGTTACTCATGAGTGTGAGATCTGTGCTGCAATCAAGAGAGCCATGAAGGTAAAATCTCCCTGGAACAGGGGGAGGTGGCTAGGGTTTCGATATGGTGAGGCCTGGCAAAGTGACTATATCGGACCACTTCCACAAACCCGCCAAGGCAAACGGTACATACTCAACATGGTAGAAGCAACAACTGGGTGGCTGGAAACATACCCCGTAAACCATGCCACAGCCCAAAACACTATCTTGGGCCTAGAAAGGCAAGTGTTGTGGCGTCATGGTACACCAGAGAGAATTGAGTCTGACAATGGGAGTCATTTCCGAAACAATTTGGTCACCTCCTGGGCCAAGAGACATGGTATTGAGTGGGTGTATCACATCCCTTATCACCCACAAGCCTGTGGGAAGGTTGAAAGGTACAATGGACTGTTAAAGACTATGTTAAGAACATTGGGTGCTGGGACATGGAAACAATGGGACATAAATTTACCAGAAGCCACTTGGCTAGTTAATAACAGGGGGTCTGATAGCCGTGCTGGTCCTGCCGAAACAAAACCCCTACACGCAGTGAAGGGAGCTAAAGTCCCTGTAGTGAATGTAGGAAAGTGGATGGGGAAGGCGGTGTGGGTTACTCCTGCCTTGGGAAAAGGCAAACCCACTCGTGGGATTGTCTTCGCCCAAGGACCAGGGTATACCGGTCTTTTCTCCTCAAGAAACTGGCTGCTCTTGGCTTGGACTGGTGCACGCTTCGTTGGGTCAGAAACTGGCTGGATAGCCGGGCCCAAAGAGTCGTGGTAAATGGAGTCAAATCCAGTTGGAGGCCGGTCACTAGTGGCGTTCCCCAGGGCTCGGTGCTGGGGCCGGTCCTCTTTAATATCTTCATCGATGATCTGGATGAGGGCATTGAGTGCACCCTCAGTAAGTTTGCAGATGACACCATGTTAGGTGCGTGTGTCGATCTGCTCGAGGGTAGGAAGGCTCTGCAGGAGGATCTGGATAGGCTGCACCGATGGGCTGAGGTCAACTGCATGAAGTTCAACGAGGCCAAGTGCCGGGTCCTGCACCTGGGGCGCAATAACCCCAAGCAGAGCTACAGGCTGGGAGATGAGTGGTTGGAGAGCTGCCAGGCAGAGAAGGACCTGGGAGTGATGGTTGATAGTCAGCTGAAGATGAGCCAGCAGTGTGCTCAGGTGGCCAAGAAGGCCAACGGCATCCTGGCCTGTATAAGAAATAGTGTGACCAGCAGGGCTAGGGAGGTGATCGTCCCCCTGTACTCGGCTCTGGTGAGGCCGCACCTCGAGTACTGTGTTCAGTTTTGGGCCCCTCGCTACAAGAAGGGCATCGAGGTGCTTGAGCGAGTTCAGAGAAGGGCGACGAAGCTGGTGAGGGGTCTGGAGAACAAGTCCTATGAGGAGCGGCTGAGGGGGCTGGGCTTGTTCAGCCTGGAGAAAAGGAGGCTCAGGGGTGACCTTATTGCACTCTACAGGTACCTTAAAGGAGGCTGTAGCGAAGTGGGGGTTGGTCTGGTCTCCCACGTGCCTGGTGACAGGACTAGGGGGAATGGGCTTAAGTTGCGCCAGGGGAGTTTTCAGCTGGATGTTAGGAAGAACTTCTTTACCGAAAGGGTTGTTAGACATTGGAACAGGCTGCCCAGGGAAGTGGTGGAGTCACCATCCCTGGAGGTCTTTAAAAGATGTTTAGATGTAGAGCTTAGCGATATGGTTTAGTGGGGACTGTTAGTGTTAGGTTAGAGGTTGGACTCGATGATCTTGAGGTCTCTTGCAACCTAGAAATTCTGTGATTCTGTGATTCTGTGATACCTGGTGGGTAATGCAGAAGGATGGGGATATCAGGTGTGTGCCTCAAGGAGATCTAACTTTGTGAGAAAACTAATCTATAATCTAAATTATATGTTGTAGGAAGACGCTGCAAGATCAACGACAGATCAACATTGAAAGGAACTGGGCAAGTGCAACAAGGTCTTGAGCTAAGCTGGTGCTGGCGTCCAGACATCTAACTCCGCTTGCCCTGAGTGACCACTTCAGCAGATGAAGACTAAATCGTCAACAGTTCTTATGGACGTTTTCCAAGAAAGACCTATAGAATATAAACATGTATATACTTATCTATTTGTAAAAGAAAAAGGAACAATGACGATGAGAATATGCCAAAGTATGGGGGACCTGAGAGTGACACAAATGTATGGAATAAAGGGTAGATGTTGTACTGGGTCGGGCTGGGATGTTAACTTTCCCTGCAGCAGCCAATACAGTGCTACGCTCTGCAGTTGTAGCTAAAACAGCAGTGGTATCACACTGGTGTTGTGTCTGCTGCTGAGAAGTGCTGGCACAGGATCAGGACTTTCTCTAACCCTCCTAGGGGGTGTTGTGGTTTAACCCAGCCGGCAGCTAAACACCACACAGCCGTTCGCTCACCCTCCCCCCTCCCTCTCTGGGATGGGGGAGAGAAACGGGAAAGTGAAGCCTGTGGGTTGAGATAAAGACAGTTTATTAAGATAGAAAATAATAATAATAATAATAATAATGATAATATGTACAAACAAGTGATGCACAATGCAATTGCTCACCACCCGCTGACCGATGCCCAGCCCAACCCCGAGAGCCGGCCCCCCACCCTGGCTAGCCACCCCTATATATTGTTCAGCATGACGTCAGATGGTATGGAATACCCCTTTGGCCAGTTTGGGTCAGCTGTCCTGGGGCTGTCCCCTCGCAGCTCTTGCTGCCCCCCCAGCCTGCCCGTTGGCAGGACAGAGTGAGCAGTTGAAAAGTCCTTGGCTTAGTGTAAGCATTGCTCTGCAGCAATTAAAACATCAGCGTGTTATCAACACTCTTCTCATCCTAATCCAAAACATAGTACCCTACCAGCTACTATGAGGAAAAATAACTCTGTCCTAACTGAAACCAGGACATATATCGACCCCTTTTTCCATACCATTTATGTCATGCTCAGGTTACACTCTTTCCAATACATTCTAGTTAATCACTATTTTCATCTATGGTAGTAATGACACACAGTATTATATAATCATTAACATAATACAACTCAACTCATGGGCTATTCTCACCCAGTATTAAATCCCCTTGAGGTACACACCGGACCTCCCCATTCTTTTGCATTACCCACCAAGTGCATCCAGGTCCTTGAGCAAAAACAATCCCACGGATGGGTTTGCCTTTTCCTGAGGCAGGAGTAGCCCAGACTGTTTTACCCAGCATGTTTCTTACATGCACTACAGGAACTTTATCCCCTTCTACTGTGCGTAGCAGGTTTGATTGGGCAGGTCCAGCTCGGTTGGCAGATCCCCTAGTATTGACTAACCAGGTGGCCTTTGCCAAATGTGTATCCCAATTTCTGAATGTCCCAGCACCCATTGCTTTCAGTGTAGTCTTTAACAGTCCATTGTATCGCTCAACTTTACTGGAGGCTGGTGCATGATAGGGCATGTGATACACCCACTCAATACCGTGTTCTTTGGCCCTAGTGTCTATAAGGTTGTTCCGGAAATGAGTCCCATTGTCTGACTCAATTCTTTCTGGGGTGCCATGACGCCATAGAACTTGATTTTCAAGGCCCAGGATAGTGTTTCGGGCGGTGGCATGGGGCACAGGATATGTTTCCAGCCATCCGGTCGTTGCTTCCACCATTGTAAGTACGTGGTGCTTGCCGTTGCGGGTTTCAGGGAGTGTGATGTAATCAATCTGCCAGGCCTCTCCATATTTATATTTCAGCCATCGTCCCCCATACCAAAGAGGCTTTGACTGTTTGGCTTGCTTGATTGCAGCACATGTTTCACAGTCATGAATAACCTGTGCTATAGTGTCCATGGTCAGGTCCACCCCTCGATCACGAGCCCATCTGGATGTTGCATCTCTTCCTTGATGGCCTGAGGTGTCATGGGCCCATCGGGCTATAAATAATTCACCCTTATGTTGCCAGTCCAGGTCCACCTGAGCCACTTCAATCTGAGCAGCCTGATCCACCTGCTGGTAGTTTTGATGTTCTTCAGTAGCCCGATTCTTGGGCACATGAGCATCTACGTGGCGTACCTTTACAACCAGGTTCTCTACCCAGGCAGCAATATCTTGCCACAACGCGCAGCCCAGATGGGTTTGCCCCTGCGCTGCCAGTTGTTCTGTTTCCATTGCTGTAACCACCCCCACAGGGCATTTGCTACCATCCATGAATCGGTGTACAGGTAGAGAACTGGCCACTTTTCTCGTTCAGCAATATCTAAAGCCAGCTGGATGGCTTTCACTTCTGCAAATTGACTCAATTCACCTTCTCCCTCAGCAGCTTCTGCAACTTGTCATGTAGGACTCCATACAGCAGCTTTCCGTCTCCGATGCTTTCCCACAATGCGACAGGACCCATCGGTGAACAGGG
>MU013471.1:0-14543 GCA_011075105.1 Heteronetta atricapilla
TGCTCAAAGAGGTGCTAGCACAGGGCAGCTATGACCAGGAGTGATGGGCAGTGTTGCTGTCTTCTCTCTGCTCTGAGGGATGGTCCCTTGGCCTCTCAGCACCTTTCTTTTGGAGTTTAGCAGAACTGACAAGGATTTCTGCTATCTCCTTGTGGAGGGGTTGTGTGAGGATTCACCTGCAGCTCAAAAGCCAGTGCTCCAGGTCCTGTCATGTGGATAAGCCCTGGAGGAACAACATCCATGTCCCCTTCTAAATGTTGGGTGTCTGGGAACAGCGTGGGGGGTTCAAGGGAGCTGGCCCTCCCTTCAGGGCACACATTCTCTAGGGCATTTGAACCATTTCCTGGGGTTCCTGCTGGGCTGCAGCCTTCCTCCTAAATGACACAGCTCTCCCATGGCATCAGATTTGATATAAAGAAGAAATTCTCTCCTATGAGGGTGGTGAGGAACTGGAACAGGTTGTCCAGAGAAGTTGTGTTTGTCCCTTCCCTGGATTGCTTCAGGGCCATGTTGGATGAGGCCTTGGGGAACCTGTTCTAGTGGAAGGTGTCTTTGCCCATGGCAGGGGGTTGGAATTAGATGATCTTTAAAGTCTCTTCCAACCCAAACCATTCTATGATTCTATCATTCTATGATCCCTATACTATCTAGGAGTCCCAGGGAGACCTTGGAGAACTTGCTGTATGTATGCATCTGCAATGTTCCCCCTGTGTCCTTACCTAGGAGAAGAGAGCTGAGCTCCTTCTTGGGTAAAATGAGAGAGAGAGAGGAGTTTGTTGATCTGCATTTTGAAACTGTTCTGACAGTCAGTCCCTTGGCCTCTCAACACCTTTCTTTTGAAGTTCAGCAGAACTGCCAAGGACTTCTACCTTCAAAAAAAGCCTCCTTCATTATGGTGGGGAAAAGAGAACAAAAGCAAAAATCACCATGGTCCTGCTCTGCAGTTGGTTGAACTGGGATGGCAAATGCTAAAGAGACCTTGGGTATTACAGGTAGATTTAATCTGAGATCAACCCTTGTTTCTATTTGCCTGTTGCTGTAGAGCACTCTGCCTTCTGTGCCATTGCCAGAGTCCCCAGCTTCCTGTGTCTCCTTCTGCCAACATCAACCAGAGCATCTGAAAGGGAAATGCCAAAGCCCTTCCTGAGAAAGGGCAAGCATTTTGGTGAGTTAGATGAGCAATTGAGTATTTTTTATCTTAGAGAAGTCTGTTGGAAGTTCTCATTGCCTTTTCATCCTTGAACAGGTCCTGTGCCCAGTGGCACCAAATGTCCAATGACAGCAGCTCCATCACCGAGTTCCTCCTCCTGGCATTCACAGACACGCGGGAGCTGCAGCTCCTGCACTTCGGACTCTTCCTGTGCATCTGCCTGGCTGCCCTCCTGGGTAACAGCCTCATCATCACAGCCATAGCCTGCGACTACCACCTCCACACCCCCATGTACTTCTTCCTCCTCAACCTCGCCTTCTTTGACCTGGGCAGCATTTCCACCTCTATCCCCAAAGCCTTGACCAATTTCCTCTGGGACACCAGGAGAATTTCCTATGCAGGATGTGCTGCACAGGTCTTTCTCTTTCTATTCTTCATTGGAGCTGAATTTTATCTTCTCACTGTCATGGCCTACAACCACTACGTCGCCATCTGCAAGCCCCTGCACTATGGGACCCTCCTGGGCAGCAGAGCCTGTGCCACCATGGCAGCAGCTGCCTGGGGCAGTGGCTTTCTCAATGCTGTCCTGCACACTGCCAATACATTTTCACTGTCTCTCTGCCAGGGCAATGCCCTAGACCAGTTCTTCTGTGAACTTCCCCAGATCTTCAAGCCCTCCTGCTCAGACTCCTACCTAAGGGAAGTTCAAGTTCTTGTGGTTAGTGCTTTTTTATTTTGGGTGTGTTTTATTTTCATTGTTCTGTCTTATGTGCAGATCTTCAGGGCTGTGCTGAGGATTCCCTCACAGCAGGGACAGCACAAAGCCGTTTCCACGTGCCTCCCACACATCGTTGTGGCCTCTCTGTTTCTCGGCACAGCCATGTTTGACCATCTGAAGCCCCCGTCCATCTCTTCTCCATCTCTGGATCTGGCGGTGGCAGTTTTGTACGCAGTGGTGCCTCCAGCATTGAACCCTCTCATCTGCAGCCTGAGAAACCAGGAGCTAAAGCATGCCCTCAGGATATTGATAACTAGTGTTTCAAAAAGAACAAGCTACCTATGTTTTTACAAGCCACAAAAATGGCTTTTAATGTAATGTTACAGAACTACCTGTTTTCTGTTGATAATGTAGTTGTCTTAATTATTTATTTTGCTTTCCATGGTTTATGTAAGTTTTCAATTATTGTTGTTGGGATGTATTTTTTTCTGGTGGTGGTGGTGGTGGTGGTGTTCTTTTGTTTTTCTTTTGTTTTGCTTCTTTTTCCTTTCAATATATACTTTTTTGATTCTCATAATGTTGCCCATTAAAATGTCATTATTCATCACACTCCCACTTCAGTGTTTACCTGTATAGAATAGCCCAGATGTTACTCTAACAGGAGTCTTTGTGAAAATAAACAAAACAACAAAACTTGCATGGACTTCTTTTTTGGACATCCTTTTTGTGAGGCCATTTCTGTGTCTGCAGGGACAGTGCCTGTATGCTGAGGAGGAGGGGAAAAGAGTTGGGCCCAGAAGCACAGCCAGGGAGGACCAGCACTGGGTCCATGCAGAGCTTCTCCCTTGCCACCCTCTCCTTCTGAGCCCTGCTGGTGGTGTAAGGCCTGGCTGCTCCTGCAGCTTGGTGCCAGTGCTGTGCTGGGACCACAGGCAGGGACAGGCAGTGGGCAATGCAGTGACACACCTGGCCTACAGAGAATCTTTTCCCTCCTAAAAGGGCCATGCCTGAAGGCTCACGTCTGCTTTCAGAGCTGCTACCACATCAGAACATGCCCCAGGAAGAGACTCCAAAGAAGCTCCTCACTCTGCCTGGCCAGGCAACTCTGAGCACCCCATGGCCACAGAAGAGCTGTGGGAGGCGGTCAGTGGCAAGGTCCCCCACCAGCTGGACCTGCGACCAAGCCTGACAAACATGGCCCTGCAGAGTGCTCCCGTGCCCCGGGCACCACAGCCCCCTGGCTCTGCAGAGCTGCACCACCAGCTGGGACTGTGAGGAGAGTGGCCAGGGACTGCAGCAGTGGCCAGCCAGGCCAGCACAGATGTTCTCACCTGGGAGAGGCTCCCTGGAAAGTGGGATATCCCAGGAGAAGAGCAGAGCTGTGTCTGTGTGTAGGGGAGACACGGGAACAGAAATCCTTTGCTGCTACTGCTGCCAGCAGGCAATTTGTATGTATGTGGAGAGAAGCACATGATGGCCAAAGGCCATCAGCTATCCCTAGGGGTGTCATGAAGGTCAGTGGGGCATAAGCATCTTCAGGTCCCTTCATTCTAGCATAACAGCCACGGGGCTTTTACCTGAATAGCACAGAATAGTTCAGTTGGAAGGCGCCTTCAGAGACCATCTAGTTCAACGTGCAAGACCTGAATGCAGCTTTGTGATGTGCTTCCTTGAATCTCTGAGGTCTCTGTGCCCATTCCTCATGCCTTAGGGCATCCCAGAAGAGAGCAGAGCAGGGTGATGCACCCACCATAGGGCTGAGGTGCCTCCCAGCCTCTGGCAGTGGCTGCAGGACCCAGAGGGACCCTGCAAGTGCTGCAGTGCACTGCCAGTGTGTGTGCAAGGCAAGGACTCATGTCTCTGAACAGCCCTGTGTGTATGAGAAGTGCACGAGGCCAACTCAGATGTGGGCTCTTCACAGAACCCTGACATTTCTCTGGGTGGATCTCTAGAAACAACCCCCCAGCATTCCTGTGAGATTTCTGCCACACTCTTTGCACAGGTTCATTGCGAATGCCCTTCTCTGGTATGTCATGCTACCCTGCCTTTCTGGACTGGTGATGACAGTCAACATGGCTTCACTAAGCAGATCATGTCTGACAAATCTGGTGGCCTTCTACAATGTGCTTACAGCACTGGTGGTACAACATTTGTCAGTGTGATTGAGTGTCGTCTCAGCAAGTCTGTTGATGACACCAAGCTGGGTGGTGCAGTTGACATGCACCAGGGAAGGGCTACCATCCACAGGGGCCTTGACAGGCTTGAGAGGGGGGCTTGTGCAAAACTCATGAGGTTCAACAAGGCTAAATAGAAGTTTTAGAATGAGTCCAGAAGAGGCCAAAAAGATGACTGGGGCACCTTTTCAGTGAAAACTGTTTCTTTTCAGCCTGGAGAGGCCATAAAGCAGCCTTCCATTACCTCATGGGGGCCTACAGAAAAGCTGGAGAGGGACCTTTAGTCAGGGAGTGTCGTAACGAGAAAAGGGGTAATGTTTTAAACCTAAAGGAGGGTACTTTAAAATTAGATATAAGGAAGACATTCTTTACTTTCAGAGTGGTGGTCACTGGAACAGGTTGCCCAGAGAGGTTGTGGCTGACCCTTTCCCTGTCCCTTCGTAGCCAGAAGCCTCCCTTGCCATACAAGGTGGAGCTCCCCCTGCAAAGCTGCTCTTTAAGCTCGTCTTTTCTGCATGGGGCCTCATCCACCCCATAAAATCCAGTCTAAGCTCCCCCTTTGTCACAAGCATTCTGCAAGGGCACTACAAGGCCTAACCATACAATGTCCTGTCCCTACCTGGCTCAGCCATTCTGTGGGACAAGGAAGAGGGTGGTGATAAGAAAGGGATGCCTTTGGCTGTGGGACATGGGACCTGGCAAAGAGGAGGAGTCGAGGGAGAAGACACAGCAAGGCAGCAAAGGCAGCACAAGCGGTGGTTTTGGTGCAGGGCCACATTTGTGCCAGGAGCCTGAGTGGGCAGCAGCTGGTAGGAGGTGAGGGAAGGCCTGGAAGCACCTCCTGAGGCCACTCCTGCCAGCAGAGACAAGGCCGCGGCCAAGGTGAGGGGAGGGGACGGGGCTGGAAGGATGGTGGTGAGGTCCCTGCTGCTGTGCAGCCTGGTTGCCCCGCAGATGTGCTGGCCGGCAGGCCTTGTGATGTCACCCAGTACATCAGAGAGCATCCCAAGGCAGCAGTGATGGCACTGGAGAGGCGGGTGGCAGAGCCCAACCAGGCGCTGGCTGTGGGTCCCCTCTGCTGCAGCTGCTTGATGGAGCATGGCAGGAGGAGGGCAGGCAGGGCTCATGGCCACCACTCTCATGGTTGCCTTGCCGCAGGCTGCTACAGAGCTTGGGGCACGTCCACCACAGCCCCAGCACCTCAGCATGCACTGCAGCTGCTGGGACAAAGGTGACTCAGCCTCCCCAGCAGACCCAGGTCCAGGGTCAGCAATGGCACCAGCAAATGGAGGTCTGTGAGATGCCAGCACCCCTGCTGCCAGGTCCAACAGAGCCCCAGCACAGAGTGCCTGTGCCCCTCTGGGGCAGCCCCTCTGCCCAGTCCAGAGCAAGAGGTAATCAGTACTTGAGGCGTGGCCTCACTAGAGCAGAGTACAGGGGTACAATTCTTCCCCTGGTCCTGCTGGTTACACTGCTGCTGAAAATAGCCAGAATGCCATTGGCCTTCTTGGCCATCTTGGCACACTGGTGGCTCATGTTCAGGTAAGTGTTGACCAACACCCATAGAACCCTTCCCTCTGCACAGCTTTTGAGCCACACTCCCTCAGGACTGTAGTGCTGCATGGGGTTGTTGTGGCCAAATTGCACGCTCACCTACCACCTGCATCAAGAATTTATGCACAGCGTTCTGCACTAACCTTCTGGATGGTTTGTTCTGAGCTGTGTTGTCTTCCCAGCAAATATCAGGGTGGTTAAAGTCCCCCCTAAAAACCAGGGCCTGAGAATGGGAAGCAACTCGCAGCTGCCTGTAGAAGGCCTCATCCATTTCCTCTTCCTGATCCAGGGGCCTGTAGTAAACACCTTCTGCAATGTCACCCCTGTTGGCCTGCCCTTTAATCCTCACCCATAGGCTCTTGACTCGCACTTCATCCCCCCCTAAGCAGATCTGCATAGATTCCAGTTGCCCACTCACGTAAAGAGCAAATCCACTACCTCGGCTTCCTTACCTGACCTTCCTAAAAAACACAAAGCCGTCCATGGCCACATTCCAGTCATGAGAGCTGTCCCACCACGTCTCAGTAATTGTGACAAGATCATAGCCCTGCAACTGCACACACACCTCCAGTTCCCCTTGTTTATTTCCCATGCTAAATGTGTTTACACAGAGACATTTGATTTGGGCTCCCAATGTGTCTGCCTTTCTGGATGGGGCAACTATAACTCATCCATGTAGGCCAACAGTAGCTCTGTTCTCTCTCTGGGCTCTGGGCATCATTTGCTGTCTCTGGTGTTCAACTGGCATAAGTTGAGTGGTACTGCATGTCATCCTGTACCTTATCGCCAGCATCCCTGATGATATCCACCCCTCCACCTCCCCTTTCGAATCTAGCTTAAAGCCCAATCAATTAGCCCTGCCAGTTTATGACCAAGGACCCTCTTCTCCCTTTGGGAAAGATGAATCCTGTCCAATGCAAGCAAGCCTGATGCTATGTAAGACTTTCTGTCACCAAAGAACCCAAAATTTTGGAGCCATGTGTTAATGGACACTATCCTTTAGTTTCTGTCACTGTCAGTACCAGCGAGGATAAGATGACTTGCACAACTGAGTTCCTGATCCTAAATCCTTGAAGTCCCTTTTGATTGCTCTCAGGCTATGTGTTGCCACTTCTTCTTCCAGATGTAGGATGAGCAATCGGTAATAGTCTGAGGGTTGAACCAAGCTGGGAAGTCTCCTTGTGATGTCCTTCACCCAGGCCCGAGGAAGGCAGCAGAATTCCCTCAGAGGAGGGTCCCTTCTATATGTTGGACCCTCTGTTCCCCTGACTGTGGAATCACCCATAACTAAAACCTGCATTTTCTTCCTCCTGCCTGTGGTCACTACACAGGGGGTTGGCCTTTCCAACTCTAGCAATATCTCTGGTGGATAGGGATTGTAGCCTTGGAGAGGGATTGATGCTTGGGTGACCAGGGAGGTGCTTGATGGGCATTGGGTGCCAGATGGGCATTGACCAGGGAGATGCTTGACTTCCCTGGGGAGGTGTTGGGGTAATTCAAAGGAGAAGCTTGTCTGTTCCAGAGAGGTGTTTGTGTGCCCTGAGGAAATGCTTGGGTGCACCAGTGAGATGTGTGAGTGCTGTGTGGAGATGCATGGCTCCTCCAGGATGATGCTCTTTGGAGATTCATGGTACCAACATTGATGTTGTTCAGCCCCAGGGAGGTGCTTGAGTGCTCCTGGGAGTTGCTTAGATTGTATGGAGGGTATTCCAGGAAAATGCTTGTATTCCCAGGGGAGATTTTTGCATTCCCTAGGGAGGTTCATGTCTTCTCCAGGGAGGTGCCTGAATGCTCCTTGGAAAATATCTTGTGTTTTCAATAGGTGCTTGGTCCTCCTTGTAAGATAGGTTGGTGGTCTGGGAAGATCTTGGGGTTGTCTGGGGAGAGTCTTGGGTGCTCCAGGGAGAAGCCTGAGTACCTTTGGGATGTGCTAGTTTGCCTAAGGGAGATGTTGGTGTGAACCAGGGCAATGCTTTGTTTGCAAGGGCGGATCTTGGGTGCCTCTCCCTGGGGCACCGTCAAACACATTCTAGGAACCCCTGCATCTTTCTGAACAACCAAAGGAACTCCCAACCATGATTTCCAAAGAATTCAATTATTTCATTGGAGCTCCAAAGCATGTCCCTGGGACATACTCCCTGGATCAGCCCTGCAGAACCTTAGAGAAGACAAGGATTCCCCTGGGCACACCAGGCTCTACCCAGGTTTCTCAGCCACACCAGACTCCTCCCAGGTTACCAAGAACCTCCCTGGAGCACCCTGGAATCTTCCCGGGGCAACCAAGAAGATCCTTTGAGGTTCCAAGCATCTTCCTGTGTCGCTTCAGCATCTCCACCGTGTACCCATTGAGTACTTCTTTCAGGGAACACAGAGATCTTCCTGTGCAGCCCAGGCATCTCCTTGGTATAACCAAGCACCTCTCTTGGACACAAAAACACGCCCAGCAGGAACAAAATCATACCATTGCAATAGCCAACCATTACTGTTCCCATTGAAGTATCTTTCTGAGGAATTTCAATCTCCCAGAGGAAACAAGGATCTTTGCACAGCACTCAAACATCTCTCTGGAGCCACCAAATATCTCCAGAGGGGAATGAAGCATCTCCCTGGGACATTCATGAACTTGCCTGGAGCAAAGAGGTTTCTGCTTGGACAGCCAAGCAACTCCACAGGGAATCCTAGAATGTCCCCTGAGAACTCCAACACATTTCAAGGTTTCAACCCAAGAATGTCCCCAAGACATCCAAGCATCTCCCTGGAGTTCCAAGGCATTTCCACAGGAAAACAAGTATATCCCTGAGGTACCAATCTTCTCCCCAGGGAACCCAAATATTTTCCAGGAGCACCCATGCACCTCCCCACAGCACTCAAACATCTCCCTGGAGCACTGAAAAAGCATCTGCATAGGTCATCCAAGAATATTTTTAAAGCACCCAGGAATCTGCCTCCAGCAAGCACCTCTCTGGAGAAACCATACATTGCCCTGGGTCAGCCAAACACCTTCCTGGGTGCACAAGCTTCAACCTGGGTAATACAAACACCTTCCTGGAGGACCCATTGAGCTGCTGAGGGTAACCAAGCATTTTCCCATGGCCCCAGGCACCTCCCAAAGGCACACAAGAACACATCTGTTGCATTCCAGCATCTTCCTGGAGCACACAAACTGCTCTCTTCAGTACTCAAGCATCTCCTGGGGCAAAGTGACCCCAGAGGAACTGGACATCTTCCTAGAGAACCCAAAGATATTCCCAGGGCACACAAGAATAACCCTTGAGCACAAGAAAAGCCTTCATGGAGCACACAAAGTTATCCCCTAATCACACAAAGTTCTGCCCAATCACCCAAGCATCTTCCTGCAGCACAGAAACACCTCCCTGGGACACCCAAGCACCTCATTGGAATACCCAAGAATCTTCCCACAGCATTCCTACATATGACTGGAGAACCCGAGCATCTTCCCAGGGCTCCAAAACACCACCTGGGGCACACAGACATTTCACTGGAGATGGTAAGCACCTCCCTTGGCACCCAAGAGCTTCTGTGGGATGCACAAGCTCCTGCCAGGCATCATCTGATGGGACTCGAGCATTTTCCATCTGGCACCCAAGCACCTCCCTTGTCACCCAAGCATCTTCCTGGACACCCCAGGTTCTCCCCAGGGCAAACAGGCATCAATCCAGGTCACCCTGACACCTTCTGAAAGCCCCAAGCCCCATTTATCTAATGCTCCCTTGGGCATTAGATAAACTGTCCCTGGGGCACACAAGCAGTATCTTGGAGCACCAAAGAATCTCCCCAGGACACCCAAACACCTTCCATGAATATGCAGACACCTACATGAAGCACCCAAGCATCTCCTCAAGGGACCAAAACACCCACCTGGAGGACCCAAACACCTCCCAGCTGCACCCCAGCATCTCACTGCAGCACCCAAGCATCTCCTCTGGGAACCCAAGCACCTCCTGAGGCATGCAGACATCTCCTCAGGTCTGCTCAGTGTCTGGCTGAGTCACCAAGCATCCCCCTGGAACAAGCGATTTCCTCCTTTTGGAAACCAAGCATGGCCTTGGGGCACAGATGCACCTCCCTGAATTAGCCCTGCTGAGCCTTGGAGGAGACAAGAAGCTCCCTGGGTACACCAGGTTCTTCCCAGGGCACTCAAGCACCTCCCTGGAGCACCCTGGAATCTCGATTTCAACCTTGGTTGCCCTGGGACATGTCTGGGCGCTCTAGGAACATGCCTAATATCTAATGGAAATTAATCTTCTGTTAGTTTAAGACCATGTCCTAGAAGATGCTTGAGTGCTCCAGAATGGTGCTTGCATGCCCTGGAGAGATGCTTCAGTGCTCAAAGTGAGAGCTTGTGTTCTATGGTTCTGTGCTTGGGTGCCCTGGGATAATTTTTCTTTTTCCCTCTGACTTTATACTTGGGTGCAAAGGGAATTACTTGCGAGCACAACAGGAACAGTTGGGATCCTGGGGAGATGGATGGGCACTGCACAGAGGTTCTTGGGCACTCCAGGGAGATGCTTGTTTGCTCTGAGGAAATGCTTGTCTCATTCAAGGAGATTTTTTAGTGCCCTGTGGGTATGTCTGGGAACTTAAGAGAGGTGCTTGGGTGTCCTGGGGTGAAGCCTGGGTGCTCCATGGAAGTGCTTAGCTTCACCAGGGAAGTGCTTCAGTGTCTTGTGGAGGTGCTTGAGTACTCTGGGAGATGTCTGAGATCCCTGGGAAATGCCTGGCTATCTGGGTGAGATACCTGTGGGATCCAGGGAGGTGCTTGAGTGCCCTGGTGATATGCTTGGGGTTGCAATAAGCTGCTTGGGTGCTCCAGAGACATGCTTGAACTATGCGGGGAGATGTTCTGGAGCTCCAAGATGACATTTCTGTGCCCCAGGGAGACACATGCTTTCTCCAGGGAGGTGCATGGTTGCTTTGCGGAGGTGCTTGGGTGTTCCTGGTGATCCAGACAATCCTGGGTGCCCCATGGAGATGCTTGGGTGCCCCCAGGTGATACTTTGGTGCCCTTTGCTTTGCTCAAGGAGAAAAGATGGGGACCCAGAATGATTGCTGGGCTAACCATATATAGGTTTGGTTTCTCCAGGGAGAAGTCTGGGTGCTGCAGGAAGATACTTGGGTGTTTCAGGAAGGTGTTTGAGTGGCCTGGGGATATGCTTGGGTGCTCCCAGGAAGGTGCTTGTGTTTCCCAGGAAAATGCTCTAGGATGTCTAAGTATGCCTGAGGCAGACGCTTGAGTGCTGCACAGAAATGTTTGCATGATCCAAGAGACACCAGAGTGGCTTGGTGAGAGACTTGGGTGCTCCAGGGAGGTTCCTGAATTCCCCAGACACGTGTCCTGGGAAATGTTTGGCTGCCTCAGCGAATTGCTTGTGCAGCAAAGGAAGGTGCTTGTGTGTACCAAGGATGTGATGGGTGATACAGGGTGATGCTAGGGTATTCTTGGGATGTACCTCTCCTACCCCAGGGAGAAGTTAGGGTACTCCAGAGAGGTCTTGGAGTTCTTCAGAGAGGTGCTTTATTGAACTATCAAGATGCTGAAAGAACTTGCTTGGGAGCTCTGGAGAGACGTCAGAGTACCTTAGGATGTGCTTGGGTTCCCCAGGGAGATGTTTCAATAATGCTGCAGTGGGATGCCTAAGTGCTGTGGGGAGATGCATGGGTCCTGCAGGAAGATGCTTGGATTCTCGGGAGTTATACTTGTGTGCCTCAGGGGAATATCTGTGTTCCTGGGGAGATGCTTTGCTGCTACTGGGGAATGCTTGGTTCCTTAAATTTGTCATGGTTGGATGCCCTGCAATGATGCTTGGGTGCTCCAGAGAGATGCCTGGATGACCCAGTCAGAAACTTGTGAGCTCAGGGTGATGTTGGGATCTCCTGGAAGGTGCTGGAATGCCCTTGGATGATGCCTCACAGGTAGAAGGTAGTGCTTAGGTGTCTTGGGGAGATGCTCATCTACTCCAACACAAGGCTTTTGTGCCCTTGGGCAAATCTCAGTGATTTCAAGAGGTGCTTATGTGCCCTGGGGAGAGACTTGGGTGTCATGGAGAGTGCTCCAGGAAGAAGCTTGTATTCCCATGGGAGACTGGTTCTTTCCCTAGGGAGGTTCATGCCTTCTCTAGGGAGGTGTCTGAATGCTCCTTGGCCATGCTTGTGTACTTTGGGGAGGTGCTTGGGTACTCCTAGTACAATAGTTGGGTGGTCTGGGGAGATGCTGGGGATGCATCCCCCACAAGATGGGGGATGGTCTGGGAAATGTTTGGTTGCACCCTAGAGCACAAAAATCTATCCCCTAATCAAACAATGTTCTGCCCCAGTCACCCAAGCATCTCCCTTCAGCACAGAAGCACCTCCCTGGAAGACCCATGCACCTCATTGCACCTCACACAGGAATCTTCCCACTGCATTCCTACATCTGAGTGGAGAACCCAAGCATCTCCCCAGGGCTCCAAAACACCGCCTGGGGCACACAAACATCTCACTGGAGATGGTAAGCACCTCCCTTGGCACCCAAGAGCTTCCTACACGGATCAACACCTACCAGGGTCATTCAAGTATGTCCCCGTGTTAATGCAGGCATCCCCCCAAATACCAAATAGCAGGAACCAAGCACCTCCCCACAGCACTCCAGCATCTCTCTGGAGCCAAACATCACACAAAAAGCACCCAACCATCTCCCTGGAGCACCCAAAATCCTCCCTGGAGAAGCAAAGCTTTGCCCTGGATCAAACAAGCATCTCCCTTGGGCATCCAAGCTGATCTCCTAGGGTACACAAGCATCCCCAAATAGCACTCAAACATTCTCTGGGGCAACAAATAAACATCCAGGATCAGCAATCCATCTTCCTGGGATATCAGAGAAACTCCCTGCATTACCCAGGTATCTTCTTGGAGAAACCAAGCATCTCTCTGAGCACCTAGGGAGCATCCGGACAGAGCAGCTAAGAAGCCTGGGGAGCACCCAGCTTGTTTTGGGGATAGCCATGAAACTCCGTGGAGCAATAAAGGTTTTCCTGAGTCCCCTGAGCCTCTTCTGAGGCACCCAGTGCATCTCTGCACTGTGATGAGCACACAAGCATCTCCTCTGCACATAGTTTCCTGGACCGTTCACGTTCAGACACCGCTTCAGCCCCTGCTCCATCATACACTCACCTCCCTGTCCTGTCCTGCTCTGCCCTCTGCTGCCTGCTGCCAGGGGCTTCCATCCTGACTGGGGCCGGCCCGCAACCAGGGGCCTTTTATCCCAACTGGGCTGCTGTGTCACAGCCCCACTGTGACACCTGGGTGACACAGCCACCGCTGCCCCCCTGCCCACTGTGATACCTGGGTGACACAGGCACCCCTGACAGCTCTGTCTCAGCATTTCTGCTTATTATCATATAATAAGCAGGACCTCATATATCATATAACCTGCAGGACCTCATCCTTAGAACTCAATATGAAATGCTCAGGGATTTGAAAGAGGTGAGAAGGTAGAGTTGAGGATGCTGAGAGAGGGGAACAAGGCAGAGGAGAGGACTTGAGGTGATCAGACTTGGGCCTGCTGAGGGACCTGCTTGGAGAGTTCCTTTGAGATATGGCCCTGCAGAGAGGAGGGCTGCAGGGAGCTGGTTGATGTTTGAGCATCTAGTGATAGAATGGATTGGGTTGGAAGGGACTTCAAAGATTGTGTAATTGCAACACCCCTCCTATGACCATGAACACCTTCCACTTGATCAGCTTGCTCAAAGCCCCATACAGCCTGGTCTTGAACACTTTCTGGGATGAGGCATCCACAGTTTCTTTGGGTAACCTCTACCTAGGATTCATCACCCTGATAAGAAAAGAATTTCCTCCTCATATCTAATCTAAATCTACACTTCTTTAAGATTCAAACCATTGCTCCTTATTCTATAATCTCTTCAAGCTCATGAATGGTCCAACCAGACACACAGGAAGTAACCAAAGGTGGCAGGAGGCTGGCACGAATTTTAAAGGAACTCCTGACCAAAATCAACAGTAGAAGGAGGCAGACAAATGGTGGGAACTTGCTGCCTCCCAGCATCAAAGGTTCTGTGACTCTGTACAGGAGAGATTTGATATGGTTTATGTGTTTAGGAAATGGGAGGGGAGCATGGGGCAAGTCCCTGGCTAGACAGAGGGTCCAAATCCAACTGCTGGAGGGATCCATATTGCGTGTCTGTCTGTATAGGTATATATTTCCCCAGAAAATACACTAGCATACAAAGAGCTCAACACACATTCACTCTGATACTGGTTTTGCTTGCTTTGTAGAGTCATCGGGGAATTTCAGAGATGCCTGGGTTCTCTTGCCCAGGTCAGAAGTTCCTCTAAGCAAGTACCTCCTTTAGTGCCTCGTGAGTCCTGACACTCCTCACAGAGCCATATAATAAAAGACACCACAATCAGGGTTGAGCTATCTGCACCCAACCATTAACAGGTGACAAAAGGGAACTTCAGGGTAGGGGGACCTTGGAAATCTCCAGCCTTCCACCAAGAGAGAACCCCTGAAGATGGCAAGGAGAAGTGGCCAGTGCTGCACGTGGGACAGAATACCTACATCCATCAGGGCAGGGTTGGACATGAGTTGCTGAGGAGAAGGGCTTGGTTGCTACGAGGACACCATAGGAGCCAGTGGGACATGCTGACAGGGAGCATGGCCAGCTTATTATGGGGCTGCACTATGGGCAGCGGGGGACGCACAGACAACTCGGTTTTATCATCCCCTCGACTCAGTGCTGCTGTGGCTACCTCTGGAGCAGTGTGTTCCAGGGTGTGGCTCCAGGTTTTAGGGGAGTGCAGAGGAATTGGAGACAGTGGCGGGGAGTCCTGCCAAGGAGGGGTTCAGGGCTTGAGGCACCTGAGATGGAGAGGTTGAGAGACCTGGGCTCCTTTGGTCCTGTGGCATGGAGGCTCCAGGCAGTAGAGA
>MU013471.1:14943-28835 GCA_011075105.1 Heteronetta atricapilla
GTGTAAGGCCTGGCTGCTCCTGCAGCTTGGTGCCAGTGCTGCTGAGTGGCCATGCTGGGACTGCATGCTCAGACAGCTTCTCCTCAGTGCACTACTTGAAGGCTGAGGTTTTCTTACAAAACTGTGGTCAAGAACATTTCCAAGGAATAGACAACAAAGAAGATCCTTGCTTTCCTTCTTTCTCCATCAGTTCAGTGTGCTGAGATCAGGGTCACAGGATGGTCTTGTAAGGACTGAGGCCTGGAACAGAACTCATTTATAGAGTCATAGAATCATAGAATATCCTGAGTTGGAAGGGACCCATAAGGATCATCAAGTCCAACTCCTGCCACTGCACAGAACTACCCAAAATTTTATACCTTGTGACTAAATGCACAGTCCAATCGCTTCTTAAATTCAGACAAGCTTGGTGCAGTGACTACTTCACTGGGGAGCCTGTTCCAGTGTGCGACCACCCTCTTAGTGAAGAACCTCTTCCTGATGTCCAGACTAAACCTCCCCTGCCTCAGCTTAACCCCATTCCCGTGGGTCCTGTTACTGGTGATTATGGAGAATAGGTCGGCGCCTGCCTCCCTTTCCACTCCCCCTTGTGAGGAAGTTGTAGACTGCGATGAGGGTCTTTGCCTCAGCCTCCTCTTCTCCGGGCTGAACAGGCCAAGTGACCTCAACTCCTCCTCATATGTCTTCTCCTCTAGGCCCTTCACCATCTTCGTTGCCCTCCTCTGGACACTCTCCAATAGTTTTACATTCTTTTTGTACTGCAGTACCCAGAACTGCACACAGTACTTGAGGTGAGGCCGCATTAGCACAGAGTAGAGCAGGACAATCACTTCCCTCAACCAACTAGCAATGCCGTGCTTGATGCACACCAGGATGTGGTTGGACCTCCTGGCTGCCAGGGCACACTGCTGGCTCATATTCAACTTGCTGTCAACCACAACCTCCAGATCCCTCTCTGTGGGGCTGCTCTCCAGCGTCTCATCACCCAGTCTGTACGTATAGCCAGGGCTGCCCAGTCCCAGGTGCAGGACCCAGCACATGCTTTTGTTAAACTTCATGTTGTTGGTGATCGCCCAGCTCTCCAATCTGTCCAGATCTCTCTGCAAGTCCTTTGCAACCTCAGCCGAGTCTACAACTCCTCCAAGTTTAGTGTCATTGGGAAAAAACCTTCTAGTCCTACATCCAAATCATTTATAAAAACATTGAAGAGGACTAGCCCTAAAATGGAGCCTTGGGGGGACCCCCACTAGTAACCATCCACCAGCCTGATGTGGCCCCATTTACGACAACCCCTTGAGCCCTGCCTGTCAGCCAACTGCTCACCCAACATATGATGTTTTTGTTTAGTTGTATGCTGGACATTTTGTCCAGTAGGATCCTATGGTAAACCATGTCAAAAGCTTTGCTGAAGTCCAAAAAGATCATATAATCTGGTTTCCCTTGATCAACTAGATGAGTGATCTTATCATAAAAGGAAGTCAAATTTGTTAGGCAGGACCTACCCCTTGTGAACCCATGACATGGGTTGGCTGGGACCAATGACTGCATTGTCCCCCAGGTGCATTTCAATAACTTCAAGGATCATCTTCTCCATAATTTCACCAGGCACTGACATGAAACTGACAGGCCTGTAATTGCTAGGGTCTTCTTTCTTGCCCTTCTTGAAAACACAATGTTTGCCAGCTTCCAGTCTACTGGGACCTCTCCAGATTCCCAAGATCATTGAAAAATAATTGAGAGAAGTCCTGCAATGATGTCAGTCAGCTCTTTAAGCACCCTGGGATGAATCTCATCTGGACCCATGGACTTATACGGATCTAGGTGGAACAGTAAATCCTGCTCACGTTCAAGGTCAGTTGGGAGTTTATCATTCCTACCGTCACGGTCCTCCAGCTCAGGGTACCCTGGGTCCCAAAGCCCATCATCAGTGTTGAAGACAGAGGTGAAGAAGGCATTAAACATCTCTGCTTTGCCTATGTCACTGTCTGTGAGGAGACCTTCTCTATCAAGTGGTGGACCTATGTTTTCTTTGGTTCTCCTTTTTCTGTTCACATATCTAAAAACATTTTTTATTGTCTCCCACAGACATGGCCAGCTTCAACTCTAGTTGGGCTTTGCCCACATGCATTTTCTCCCTCCAAACATGAACAGCATCCCTGTATTCCTTCCACATTGCCTGACCCTCCTTCCAGCAGCTGTACACTTTCTTTTTTCACCTAAGCTCCAGTAGAAGATCCCCGGTCAGCCAGGCCAGTCTTCTGTCCTGCCTGCTTGTCTTCCAATATTTTGGAATTGCCTGATATTGTGCTTTTAGGAGACAGTGCTTAAAGACTGACCAGCACTGATGGATGCCAATGCCTTCAAAAGCAGTTTCCCAGGGGACCTTGCTGACTAGTTCCATGAACAGCCTGAAGTCTGCTTTCCCCATATCCAGGGCTGAAGTTTTGGTGGCAGTTTTCCTTCTGTCACCATAAATTCTAAACTCAACCACTTCATGGTCACTATGACTGAGATGGCCGCCAATCGCCACATCCCCCACAAGACCCTCTCTGTTCTCCAGCATAAGACCTAGGAGGGCACATTTCCTAGTTGGATCCCTTAGCACCTGCACCAAGAAGTTATCATCTAGGTGCTTTATGAACCTCATGGACTTGCTCGTGTCGGCCATGTGGTGATCCCAGTTGATGTCTGACAAGTTGTAGTCCCCCATAAGGACAAGGGGAGTTGATCTCAAGGCATCTTTTAGTTCTGCAAAGAAAAATTCATCAGCGTTGTCGTCCTGGCCAGGTGGTCTGTAATAGACTCCCACAACGACATCCCCTTTATTTGTTCATCCCTTAATCCTTACCCAGAGGCTCTCAACTTTGCCATCGCCAACTTGAAGTTCCACACAGTCCAGCCCACGCTTCACATACATCGCCACCCCCCACCTCGCCTACCCTGTCTGTCCCTCCTGAAGAGCCTGTAACCATCTATTGTGACACACCAGCCACAGGATTCATCCCACCAGGTTTCACTTATGCCGATGATGTCGTAGCTGTGGGACTCGGCCAAGATTTCTAGCTCATCCATTTTATTCCTCATACTGCGTGCGTTTGTGTAGAAGCACACTTCAAATGCACCTCCATACATGCAGTACCCTGTGGAGAAGACCAAAGGACCTCACTAGCACACAGTCCCTCTGATTCTAGCGCACCATCCCTTAGCTCATCACTGGCATGTCTGGTTTTATCCCTTTCCCCCTTTGACTCTAGTTTAAAGCCCTATCTATCAGCCCTGCCAACTCCTGACCAAAAATCCTTATCCCTCTCTGAGAGAGGCACATCCTCTCTGGTGCTAGCAGCCCCAGTGTCACGTAGACCTTCCCATGATCAAAAACCCCAAAGTTCTGCTGGTTGCACCAGTCCTGAAGCCAGGTATTAATATGATGAGTCTGCTTGTCGGCATTGATCCCCCCTATCGGAAGGACAGAGGCAAACACAACCTGTGCCCCTGAACCTTTAACTGGTTGCCCTAAAGCCCTAAAGTCCCTTTTGATTGCTCTCAGACTTCTCCTTGCTACCTTGTCATTACCAGCCTGAAAGACCAGTAGCAGGTAGTAGCTGGTGGGCCATACCAGGCGCATGACTTTCTTAGCAAAGTCTCTCACCTGAGCCCCAGGGAGGCAACAGACTTCCCTGTGGGTTGGGTCCGGTCAGCATATCGGGATTTCTGTCCCTTTCAGAAGGGAGACTCCATGATGATATTCTTTCTTTCTTTCTTAATGGAAGATGTAGCAATGCAGGGGGTAAGTTGTCTTGCCTTAGGCATCCTCTCCAACTGGGACGGGCTTTCGTCTACATCGTTGTTCTGACTGTCGTGTTCTAGAGCCTCATACCTGTTATATAAGGATAGATTGGAAGGTGAAGTGGGCAGGGACAGGGCTCATCTACCACACTGAACAGGAACTTGCCTCCATTCCCCCCCTTGGCCTAGGTCTCCTCCTACTGCCTGGCAGGATGAGGGAACTTTTGTCTTCTGCATAGCAGGAGACACTTGTGCTGTGGCAGGCTCGTGAGTCTGTCTCAGAGAGGGCAGAGTACACCTCCACCAGTCAATTTCCCTCTCTGACTCCCTTATGCTCCTGAGCCTGCTCACCTCCTCCCGAAGCTCCGCTACCTGGCTGAGCAGCTCTTCAACCTGGGCACACCTCCCACAGGCATACCCACCACTGCTGCTGTCAGATACCAACAGAAGACTCGGGCACACCCTGCAGCTCAAGACGTGGACGGCAGTGTGTTTCCCCGAGTCCTCCATCTGAGTAGCCACATCGGTGACGGTGGCTGGAGAGGCTCCAAGAGATGAGGAGGTCATGGCTTTCTGCCTGGTTGATAACATGACCAGGTTCTTCGCAAGCAAGTTACAAGTACCGATGGGAAAGACCACTGCAAAAGAGCAGCGAGGGGCCCTCCCTGCTCACCCTGCTTGCGCGCACTGCCGCGCAAACTGC
This sequence comes from Heteronetta atricapilla, assembly GCA_011075105.1. Classification (NCBI taxonomy): domain Eukaryota; kingdom Metazoa; phylum Chordata; class Aves; order Anseriformes; family Anatidae; genus Heteronetta; species Heteronetta atricapilla. The sequence goes on from MU013471.1 coordinate 19,433, forward strand.
CGCACCATGCCCTTCTGACGCGCCATGTCCTGTTTGCCCATTCGCCATGCTCCTGGTCATGCCCACTCCCTAGGGGCTGCCTTTGAACTGCCTTTGCTGGCTCTGCCTACCCCTCATCAGCCTCCCTCACGAGGACTGATGGGTCCTGGCGGCTCCCTCAGCTGCTTTGAGTGGCCTCGATGCCACAAAAAAGCCCTGCCCGCCTCAATCCCCCACTCCGCCACAGAACACGTCTGCCCCAGAGCTGATCACCTCAGCAAGAGGTTATATGCTATTGATTTGCTATTGATTGCACCTGGGGGGCAGTGAAAAACCATACAGCCATTAGCTTACTGACACCTTGTGAATCAAAAACAGTAAAAGTGCAAGAACTCATCAGTAGAGGTAAAACAAATCTAATAAGAAATAACAAAAATGAATAAAAATAAAAATAAATTTAGTAAATTAAAAATAAAAATGAAAACAAAAATAAAAATAAAATTGAGACAAGTGATGTACAACACAATTGCTCACCACCCACCAACTGATGCCCAGCCAGTCCCCAAATAATATCAGTCACCTCACCTGTCTCACTCCTACCAGTTTTATTCTTGAGTACCTCTTATGGTCTGGCATATCTCTTTGGCCAGATGGGGTCAGCTCTCCTGGTTTCGTCTCCTTCCAGCTCGTGCACCTCCAGCCTCCTCTATGGCAGGGCAGCACGACAAGCAGAAAAGTTCTTCGATCTGTGTAAGTGTAGTGGGTTTATGTGGCAAGGTTTGGTAGCAGCTGGGAGAGGGAAGAGTGACATACAGCCCTGCTGACACCAAGGTCAGTGAAGAAGGAGGGAAGGAGGGGGAGAGGTGCACCAGGAGCCAGAGCTAAAGTTCCCCTGCAGCCTGTAGTGAGGACCATGGTGAAGCAGGCTGTTCCCCTGAAGCCCATGGAATACCAAGTGGAGCAGATTTCCATGCTGCGTCCAGTGGAGGAACCCACGGTGGAGCAGATGGATCTGCTCTGAAGGAGGTTGCAGCCTGTGAAGAAACCCTGCCAGAACAGACTCCAGGCCAGAGATGCAGCCTGTGGAGAAGGGACCATGCAGGAGCAGGTGATCTGGCAGGAGCTGCTGCCCGTGGGGAACCCAGGTTGGAGCAGTTTGCTCCTGAGGGATGGACCCCATGGTATGGACCTAAATCTGGAGCAGTTATTAAAGAGCTGCTGCCTTTGGGCAGCCCACACAGGATTAGTTCAGGAAGGACGGCATCCCGTGGGAGGGACCCCATGTTGAAGTAGGGGCAGAGAGTGACTGAGAAGGAGTGGCAGAGATGAAGTGCTATAGACTGACTACAGTCCCCAATCCCCCATTCACCTGAGCCACTTGGGAGGAGGGGGTTGATGGGGGGAAGATGTTTTTGATTTCTTTCATTTTTTTCTCACTTCTCTAGTTTGTTAGTAATAGGCAATACATTTTACTGATCTTCCTTCTCTGAGTCTGTTTTGCCTCATCACAATAATTATTGAACAATCTCTTCCCATCCTTATCTCAACCCCTGAGCCCTTTGCATCTTATTTTCTTTCCATTTCTCTTTGAGGAGGGAGAGTGAGAGAACAGTTGTGGCGGAGCTCGGCTGCTCACCTGAGTAAAACCACCACAGTAAGCACTGATTTGCAACAACTAGAACAGCAGTGTGTTATTGCTATTAACCCTGTTACATTAGTTACTTGTTATAGTTAGCACTCTTTTTCATCATAAATCTGTGATAAATGATTAAATCCCAAATAGGATTTTAATCAAAGTTTGTGATTTATTAAGTAAATAGAGGCAAGCAAACAGCGCTGGGTGCGCTGGGAGTCTCTGCTCCACCAGGACGCACACCTGTTACATCAGGTGGTTGATTTTTATACTACTATACTAATACATATTTATCACTATTCCTAGACAAGGCAGGGTTATTATAATTAGTTCCCAGAATCCGGACCCTCTCCGGACGCATGCGTATCAGTCTCTGGTGGTCTTTCTGGGGGTCTCTTGTGCTGAAGGCTCATAGTCTTCCTCCCAGGCTTTTTCCTTCGGTCGTCCTTCAACTCCCCTCTTTCTCCTTATTTGGTGGATCCCTTTGCCAGACATCAGAAGCTTGGGCAGCATCTCATGCAGAAGTCAGCAGTTTCCAAAACAAAACTCCTTGGTCTTCTTATCTCTCAGACTCAAGTCTCAGTGTTTGTCCTTCAAGCCTTCTATTTACACGAATTGCTAGACCCTTGTTTTGCACAGTACAAGAACTATGTACACTAATCTCTCTGTTTTTCTTAGATAGAAAGTTACATTTCATCATGCAGCCCTAGCATTGTCCCATACAGCACACGAATCAAATGAACACATTTCACAAATCTAACCAGCACCATACCAGCTACTAGGAGGAAAATTATCTCTAACCTAGCTGACCCCATACAATATCCATTATTTATTCTATGACATCTGCATCAAGCTTAGTTCCCATACTTTCCAGCACATCCCAATTAATCACTACCACCTTTCCAGTCCTTTGGCATAGCACAGAGATATAAAATCCTAGGCCTATGGTCTATTCTTCTGAGATGTCTGTTGAGTTCATTTAGCTTGTGAGTTCAGGCAATACCCAGTGTCTGGCCCTCATCTGCCAGGCTGGTCACTTCACTTCAGAGGCTTCTCCAGTTGGTCATGCAGGACTTCCCCTTGGTGACTCCCTCATGACTCTTCCTGATGATTTTCTTGTTCTTCATGTGCCTGGAGATAGTTACCACGATTTGCTGTTCCGTCCCTTTCCCAGGGATCAAGCTGAAGCTGGCTGGCCTCTAGTTCCCTGGGTCTTCTGTCTTGAAGAAATGCATAGCACACCACTATATGTTTGCTAGGAGGAAAGCTACCTCCATGCTAGTGCAATTACAGGTGGTAAGAAGAGGCGTAAGGATCAGGCCTGGGGACAGGGAGGGGAGAAATGCGCAAGAGTCTCTTTTTCTCATCTTGTGATGCTCTGCATCAGGGACAGTACAATTCCATACATCACAACAGGCTTGGACTGGACTGCAGGAAGAGTAACCTCGAGGAGAAGGGTCTGGGCACAACCAGGGATGTCATATGAGCCATCAATGCTAAGCATGAATATGGACATGTCCACATTGGGATGCTCTATAGGAGTGTGTCCACCCAGGCAAGGGACTTAACATCTTCCTCGACTCTGTACTGGTGTGGCCCTAATTGAAATAATGTTTCCCAGAGTGGGGCTCCCTTTCTGGAGGAGTGGAGAGGAATGGAGAGTGTTCAGAGGAGGTATGCCAAGAAGGGGCTAGGGGTCACATGTGGAGGCTGAGAGACCTACACTTCCTAGGCCTGGTGAAGCTCTTCATAGAAGAGGTCCAGCACTCTGATCAACATTGCAGCTGTCCTCTGGACATGATCTATCAGATAAATGTCATTCTTGTGCTGGGGGCCTCAGACCTAGATGCAGTACTCTAAGTGAGTTTTCACAAGAGCAGAACAGAGGGGCAAAATCTCCTCCCTCAACCTGCTGGCCACTCTTCTGTTCATGCAGCCCAGGATGCAGTTGGCCTTCCAGGCTGCAGACACACACTGCTGGCTCACATCAAGCATTTTGTCCAGTGGAACACCCAAGTCCTTCTCTGCAAGGCTGCTTTCAATGAGCTCTTCACCCAGGCTGTCCTCATGTCTGGGAGTGCAAGTGTCACACCTTGCACTTAGACTTGTTCAACCTCATTAGCTTCATGTGGGCCCACTTCTCAAGATTGTATGGTCCCTTTGGTTGGCATCCCTTCTGCTGTATCAACTGCATCACTCAGCTTAGTGTCATCTGCAAACTTGCAGATGCTCTCAGTCCCACTGTCTATGTCATTAATGAATATATTAAACAGTACTGGTCCCAGGACAGAGCCCTGACAGACACCAGTCATCGCTGGCCTCCACCTGGACATGGAGCCATTGACCACCACTCTTTGGGTGCCGTTTTCAAGCCAATTTCTTATACACCGAGTTGTCAACCCTTCAAATCCATCTCTCTCTAAATTTGGAGACCAGGATGTCATTTGGGACCATGTCACAGGCCTTACAGAAGTCCAGGTAGTTGACATCAGTCAGTCTTCCCTTGTCCACTGATGCAATCACTCTATCAAAGACCACCAGAGTGGTCAGGCATGATTTACCTTTGATGAAGCTGTACTGGCTGTCTCGGATCACCTCCTTGTCCTGCATGTGCCTTTACATTGCTTCCAGGAGGATCTGTTCCATGATCTTTCCAGGCACAGAGCTGAGGCTCAGTGCTCTGTAGTTCTCCAGGTCCTCCTTTCTAGCCTTTTTAAAAATTGGAGTGATGTTTCTCAGTTTCCAGTCACTGGGGACATTGCCTGACTTTTGTTGGTTCAGGGATGGAAGCTTGTTTACATTCTCCTTGCCAAGACTTAAGGCAGTACTGTTGCTTGGACAACGACAACCCATAATACCATTTGTCAATCTCCTGCTCAGATTCCTGGATGCTACATTGCCCAGTGAGCTCCTCTCACAACAAAGCCACCTTTTTGACAAGCTTATCCAGCTGAGCACACTTGCACTATGACACCCACCTCTGCCTTTAGGCCCTAGGGGCACTTCCAGATTCTGGAGTTCCCCAGAACTGAGGGTCTGGGCAGCTCTTTCCTTCCTCAGGATGTCTGTTTGGGTGTGAGCACCTGCCTGGTGAGGTGGAGGCCCCGCTGTCTGGGTTTCAGCCTCAGACCAGGAGGCTCAGTGGGTGGACACCACTTCTATCAAATTAGAAGGCCCTTCCTCTGGTGCTCCCAGAACAGAAAGCAACCCAATATCCACCCTCCCTGTGCACTCTTCTGTGCCAACTGCAATCTGGTCACTGTGCTCCTAGTTGCTCGTGGTCCCCAGACACAGCTTCTGTTCATGGGGGTTGCTGTTGCTGTTGGCCCTGCCCAAGCCTCACCAGCCACTGGCAGCTCCCTCCAGTCCCTGAGGTTGCCTCAATGCAGGACCCCCCTGCACCCCATGAACCCCTGCTCCACTGCAGAGCACACCTAACCCTCAGCAAATGATCCCCTGACATCTCCTGGCATCTCCAGATTCCTCTTCAGGGTGGCATCTGCCATCAGCCACACCACAACTAAGACAGTCCCAAGCTGGTAAGTCCAAACCAGGTGCTGTCTGCTTTGGCTCATGCCACTAAAAAGACAGCCCTCGGTACCTCACAGATCACCCTGGGACTCTCAGCCTATCCCCCTCCATCCACGGAGAGGCCCACAAAAGTAAGAGGCCTCTTCAGGGAGCAGCTCCTTGGCTGAATAAGACAGGTGGATGTGAAAAAAAGGTGTGGAATAAATGACAACATTTTGTCACAGATTATATTCCCCTCTACACAGCACTGGTAAGGCTGCACCTTGAGTACTGTGTTCAGTTTTGGGCCCCTCACTACATGGAGGTGCTTGAGTGAGTCCAGAGAAGGGCAACAAAGCTGGTGAAGGGTCTGGAGAACAAGTCTTATGAGGAGAGGCTGAGGGAGCTGGGACTATTTAGCCTGGAGAAGAGAAGGCTCAGGGGCAACCTTATTGCACTCTACAGGTACCTTAAAGGAGACTGTAGTGAGGTGGCAGTTGGTCTATTCTCCCACGTGCCTGTTGACAGGACGAGGGTGAATGGGCTAAAATTGCACCAGGGGAGGTTTAGGTTGGATATTAGGAAAAACTTATTTACTGAAAGGGTTGTTAGTCGCTGGAATAGGCTGCCATGGGAAGTGGTTGAGTCACCATCCCTGGAGGTCTTTAAAAGACGTTTAGATGTAGAGCTTAGGGATATGGTTTGGTGGAGGACTTGTTAGCATTAAGTCAGAGGTTGGACTCGGTGATCTTAGAGGTCTCTTCCAACCTAGACTATTCTGTGATTCTGTGGTTCTGTGTGATTATCACAATTATAACAATTAAAAAATATAAAGAACAACGAGTAAAAGATTCTTCAGGTATGAATAAAAGTCTTGAGGTAGCTTGTTTGAGGTACACTGATCCTGCACTACTCCATCTCCATGCCTGGCTGGGAGCACAGCAGAGTACATCAAGGTGTCTGTAGGGGCCTGGAGACAGCACTGGACTGTCCAGTGAGACCCTTTCCTGCATGCTGGGGCTGCTCCATCAAATCCAGTGAGGTTATGAGAAATTGGCAGTGAGGCAAACAGCTATCTGCTGGATCCTTTATTGACCTTTATTACACACAGGACCTAGCTTCTCATGTAAAGGAAGTCTCTGGCAAAAAAAAAAAAAAAGATAGATTGTGAAGAAGGAGGAACACTAATAACATTTTGTTATGAATACTGATAGAAACATGAAACAAGAAAGTAAAGAAACAAATAAAAAAAATATATGGACAAAGATAGCCTTGGGTGTTCATGAGAAATTCTGGGAGTCATATGAGGCAGTAAGACACCTTATTGATGCTGAAATCACACACAGAATCACAGAATTTCTAGGTTGGAAGAGACCTCAAGATCATCGAGTCCAACCTCTAACCTAACCCTAACAGTCCCCACTAAACCATATCCCTAAGCTCTACATCTCATGAGCTTCCTCAGGGCATCCTTGATCTCCTTATTCCTCATGCTGTAGATGAGGGGGTTCACTGCTGGAGGCACCACCGAGTACAGAACTGCCTGCACCAGGTCTAGGGATGGGGAGGAGATGGAGGGGGGCTTCAGACAGGCAAACATGGCAGTGCCAATAAAGACAGAGATGATGGCCAGGTGAGGAAGGCATGTTGAAAAGGCTTTGTGTCGTCCCTGCTGCGAAGGGATCCTCAGCACGGTCCTGAAAATCTGCGCGTAGGACAGAGAAATGAAAACAAAACAAACACAGAAGAGAAAAGCACTAAGCACAAGAAGTCCAAACTCCCTTTGGTACGAGATGGAGCATGAGAGCTTGAGGATCTGTGGAACTTCACAGAAGAACTGATCTAGAGTATTGCCTTGGCAGAGTGGTAGTGAAAGCGTATTGGCAGTGTGCACCACAGAATAAAATAAGCCACTGCCCCAGGCAGCTGCTGCCATGGTGGCACAGGCTTTGCTACCCAGGAGGGTCCCATAGTGCAGGGGCTTGCAGATGGCAATGTAGCGGTCATAGGCCATGACAGTGAGAAGAGAAATCTCTGATGCAAGGAAGAACACTAGCAGAAAGATCTGTGCAGCACATCCTGTGTAGGAAATAGCCCTGTTGTCCCAGAGAAAATTGGCCATGGCTTTGGGGAGAGTGGTAGAAAGGGAGCCCAGGTCAAGGACGGCAAGGTTGAGGAGGAAGAAGTACATGGGGGTGTGGAGGCGGTGGTCGCAGACTACAGCTGTGATGATGAGGCCGTTGCCCAGGATGGCAGCCAGGTAGATGCCTAGGAAGAGCTCGAAGTAGAGGAGCTGCAGCTCCCATGAGTCTGCGAATGTCAGGAGGAGGAACTCGATGATGGTGCTGCTGTTGGACATCTGATTGCTTTGTTCAGGTGGTACTGTCAAAGGAATAAGATTACTCACAAGACAGGACTGCTCTGAGCATATCTTTCCATTCCCTGCCCTCCAATCCCACAACATCACACAAGTACATTGACTCTCTCCTTCCTTTCAGGAGCTCTGCATCTCCCTAGCTGGAGCTCTGCTTTGTGTTGACTGATGGTACTGTGAGCATCTCTCTTCTCATTATTTCCAGGAAGTCAGCTCATCTCTACACCAGTTACCAAAGTTGTTAAGATATTCTGAAATTTAGCATTTGCCTTTCCTGTCAGCCACTTGCAAAGCAGGAATGCTGCTCGACATCTTCCAACAGAAGAAGCCCAGGGGATCTCCTGGATCTACTATAACTAGGTACCTGAATAGAGCCTGCTCACTCCCCAGCCCCACACACTGTGCTGTCAAGTCCCATAGATTAGGATGGTCTGAGGGTCTTGGGCTGAACAAAGCTGCACAACAGGATGTGCAGGGTTGGTATATGAACTGCCTCAAAGTCCCAGGGCAAAACCAAGAGAGCATGGACAGTAAGGGAAGATGGAGAATTCCCCTAGTGAGGACAGGGTCAGACAGACTCAACTTGGTCTCAAGCTGCCAGGAAGGGGACTCCACCCAGGACCCTATGGCCTTGATGACAGAGGCTCTGCTGGCTGGGAGAGGAGACAAAGGCTTTGCTTCAGCAAAGGAATCTATCTGCACTTCAGGGGATGGCAGAGAGGTGCCTGAATCTCCCTTTCTCATGGCTTGTGGTAGCAGCTCCCTCCCCCCTGTCCCTGTCTATGCTGCCTGGGGCTGACCCTGCAAGGGGCTGTTTCTCCCTCCCCACCAGTCCTTCCTGTCCATGCTCACAGACCCCATCCCACACACTGGGTGCTCACCTCTGCCCTTCAGACACCTCCCATTATCCAGGCACTGTTCAGGAACATTTCAATGCATGCAGGGGTTAAGGAGCAGCCCAGACACGTTCTAATGAGGACTGAAGTATCCTGTCTTCTCCAGATGGAAGAAAGGAATTCCACCTCCAACAGCCCACACAGTCCCACACAAGTAAAAACTCCAAATCAGAATCTTTTCTTTTCATAGAATCATAGAATGGTTGGAATTGAAAAGGAACCTTCAAGACAATCTAATTGCAACCCCCCTGCCATTGGCGGGGTCACCTCACACTAGACCAGATTGCTCAAGGCCTGATCAAAGCTGGCCCTGAAAAATTCCAAGGCTGGGGCAACCACAGTTTCTCTGGGGAACCTGTTCTAATGCCTCACGACGCTCATAGGAAATTTCTTCCTAATATCTAATCTAAATCTACACTCTTAGTTTATAACCATCACACCTTGTCCTATCACTACAATCCCTGACAAAGAATCCCTACACAGTTTTCCTGTGAGCTCCCTTAAGGCATTGGAAAGTCACTATAAGACCTCCCTAAATCCTTCACCTATCCCCACTGCACAACGACAGATCTCTCTGCCAGTCTTTGTAAAAAGGTACAGGTTACCCCAGATTTCACCCTGTAAAAGAAGAATTCTGGGGTGATGTAGACCATGCCCCAGGCAGCAGGCTCTGGGCAGCAGCAGGACCCTGACCTGCCCTGCCCAGCCCTTCCCTGCCAGGGGGACTCCTTCCAAATGCAGCTTTTCCCCACAGCCCCTGAGCAGCTCCCCGGGAAGGCTGAGTGCTGAGTCTGGCAGGCAGCAGAGGTCCTACCCCAACACACAGCCCCAGGGGCACAGCACGGATCATGCTCTGCACCACAGCCCTGGGAACCCCTGCCTGCACCCCCGCATACACAGCCTGTGGCCGTTCCCAAGAGAAAGGAGCCCTCAGACCCTGCACACTGACCCTGGGGGACACAATCCCTGCGTGCCCTTCAGCTCCAACACCAAGCATCCTCCTGACAGCTT
>JAACYQ010015496.1:0-13741 GCA_011075105.1 Heteronetta atricapilla
CAAGGACCTGGATGCACTTGGTGGGTAATGCAAAAGAATGGGGAGGTCCGTTGTGTACCTAAGGGGGATTTAATACTGGGTGAGAATAGCCCATGAGTTGAGTTGTATTATGTTAATTATTATATAATACTGTGTGTCATCACTATCATAATTGCTATATGCCATAGATGAAAATGGTGATTAACTAGAATGTATTGGAAAGAGTGTAACCTGAGCATGACATAAATGGTATGGAAAAAGGGGTGGATATATGTCCTGGTTTCAGTTAGGACAGAGTTATTTTTCCTCCTGGTAGCTGGTAGGGTGCTATGTTTTGGATTAGGATGAGAAGAGTGCTGATAACATGCTGACGTTTTAGTTGCTGCAGAGCAATGCTTACACTAATACAAGGACTTTTCAGCTTCACGCTCTGTCCTGCCAGCAGGCAGGCTGGGGGTGCAGCGAGAGCTGGGAGGGGACAGCCCCAGGACAGCTGACCCAAACTGGCCAAAGGGGTATTCCATACCATCTGACGTCATGCTGAACAATATATAGGGGTGGCTGGCTGGGGTGGGGAGCCGGCTGCTCAGGGACTGGCTGGGCATTGGTCAGCGGATGGTGAGCAATTGCATTGTGCATCACTTGTTTCATACACACTATTATTATTATTACTATTATTATTATTTCCTATCTTAATAAACTGTCTTTATCTCAGCCTACAGGCTTCACTTTCCCGTTTCTCTCCCCCCATCCCAGAGAGGGAGGGGGGAGGGGGAGCGAACTGCTGTGTGGTGTTTAGCTGCAGGCCGGGTTAAACCACAACAGTGACTCAGCCAATTCCCTGGGCAGCCTGTTCCAATGCACTCTTTCAGTGCAGGACCTGACACTTAGCCTCGTTGAACCTCATACAGTTGGCCTCTGCCCATCTATCCACATCCCTCTGCAGAGCCCTCCTATCTTTAAGCCAATCAACACTCACCTCTAACTTGGTGTCATCTGCAACCTTAGTGAGGGTGCACTTGATCCCCTCATCCAGCTCAATGATGTTAGCCTGTATGTGCCATAAGATGGCACTGGATGATTTGCTCCATGACCTTCCCTGGCACCGAGGTCACACTGACAGTCCTGTAATACTCCAGATCCTCCTTCCTGCCCTTCTTGTAGAACATTCACCAACCTCCATTCAACTGGGACTTCCCTGGACAGCCAGGACTGCTGATAAATGATTGAAAGTGGCTTGCTGAGCACTTCTGCCAGCTCCCTCAGTTCCCTTAGGTGGATCCCATCTGGCCCCATAGACTTGCATACATCTAAGTGGAGTAGCAGGTTGCTAAACATTTCCTCATGGATTATGAGGGCTTCATTCTGCTCCCCATCCCTGACTTCCAGCTCAGGGAACTGGGTACTTGGAGAACTTGCTGCTAAAGATTGAGGCAAATAAGGCATTAAGTACTTCAGCTTTTTCCTCATCTCTTGTCACTATGTTTCCCCCCCACATCCAATAAAGGATGGAGATTCTTCTTAAACCTCCTTTTCTTGTTTCTGTATTCATAGAAACATTTTTATTGTCTTTAACCAGCAGTAGCCAGATTAAGCTCCAGCTGGGCTTTGACCCTTCTAATTTTCTCCATGCACAACCTCACAACATTTTTGTAATCTTCCTGAGTGGCCCACCCCTTCTTCCAAAGTTCATATACCCTCTTTTTTGTCCTGAGTTCTAGGCAAAGTTCTCTGTTCAGCCAGGCTGGTCTTCCTCCCCACCAGCTCGTCTTTCGTCACATGGGGATGGCCTGCTCCTGCACCTTTAAGATTTCTTTCTTGAAGAGTGTCCAGCCTTCCTGGACTGCCTCCCAAGGAACTCCACCAACCAATCTCCTGAACTGGCTAAAGTCTGTCTTCTGGAAGTCCAGGGTGGCAGTTCTGCCAACACTCCTCCTTACTTTTCCAGGAATCGAAAACTCAATTATTTTGTGATTGATATGCCCAAGACAGCCTCCAACCTTCACATCACCCTTGAGTCCTTCTCTGTTCACAAGCAAAAGGTCCAGCGGGGCACCTTCCTTAGTTGACTCACTCACCAGCTGTGTCAGGAAGTTATCTTCCACACACTCCAGAAACCTCCTAGACTGTTTCCTCTCCACTGTGTTGTATTTCCAGCAGACATCTGGTAAATTGAAGTCCCACATGAGAACAAGAGCTAGCGATTGTGAGACTTCTCCCAGTTGCTTATAGAATATTTTGTCTGCCTCTTCATCTTGGTTGGGCAGTCTATAAGACTCCCACCATGACATCTGTCTTGTTGGCCTTCCCCTGATTCTTACCCATAAACATTCAACCCTATTGTCACTGTCATTAAGCTCAAGACAATCAAAAGACTCCCTAACATACAGGGCTACTCCAGCGCCCCTCCTTACTATCCTATTCCTTCTGAAGAGTTTATAGCTATCCATTGCAGCACTCCAGTTGTGCAAGTCGCGTGCCAAAAGGACTGTTGTGGTTTAACGCATCAGGCAGCTACCTCCATCACCTTCCCCATAGAGTTAAGAAACCCTTCTCTTTTTCTGAAGATTGTCTCTTATTTCATTTGCCATCACCTGCCCATCCCATCTAACTTATTCCTGGAGACTAGCTTTAGTTCATGGTAGTATTCACAGTTTGAACACATAACTAAAGTACTGAAAACTATGGGCACTTGTGTGCATATGCAAGTGTTCATGTAAAATTCTGCCAGGGTAGTCATTGACTAGCACACATAGCAGAAGGCTTGCAAAGCATCTGAGTGTTTTCACTACAAGGACATGGACAAATAAATACCACTGAGTGCATAACAATTAGTTTCAGTGATGTGATGCTCTTTACACTCCTTTAGGTAATAATGCCAACATTCAGTTAATAGCTCATGTTACTGGAGCTAAGGAGGGTTTGTGAATGCACTCAGCATTTAGGCATTCTTTCTGAAGTGCTGACCATTATTCTCTCTGTTCATATAAATTGTTACACAGTACTCAATTGAAAAATCCATGCTATTATTCATAAAATCTTTTCAGTTCCCTTTGACTTGTACAATTAGACTTCTATTTTCAAAGCATGCTTGCCAATTCCCAAGAATTTCCACCAGAAGTTTCAACCAACTTTTTCAAAAACTATTTCAAATTAGAAAATTTCTTTAAAGAAATATTAGAAAATTCACAATTATAAAATGTCTAGAAAGTTAGGCATCTACATATTAACTGTAGATGTAATGATAAATAGAATTTAAGAAAAAATGACAGAGAAACATAGTCTAAGAAAGATTTATTTCTGTTAATGAATAACAACAACAAAAAAAGAGCAGCAGCCCAAACACATATAAACATATCTACCTGAGTAAAGAATCCTCCATCCTTTTTATAAGACACCTTTAAGTATTGAAAGGCTGCAATGAGGTCACCCCAGAGCCTTCATAGGAGAGGTGCTCCAGCCCCTTGATCATCTTTGTGGCCCTCCTCTGGAGCTGTTCTAACAGATAGATATCCTTCTTGTGCTGGGGGCTCCAGACCTGGACGCAGTACTCCAAGTGAGTCCTTACAAGGGCAGAGTAGAGGGGGACAATCAGCTCCCTTGACCTGCTGGCCACTCCTCTTTTAATGCAGCCCAAGATGCTGTTGGCCTTCTGGGCTGCAAGTGTGCACTGCTAGCTCACGTCGAGCTTTTCATCCATCAGAACCCTCAAGTCATTCTCTGCAGGGCTGCTCTCAATGATCTCTTTTCCTAGTCTGTACTCATGTCTGGGATTGCCACTGCCCAGTTGCAGCACCCTGCATTTAAACTTGTTGAAGCTCATTAGGTTCACGTGGACCCACTTCTCAAGCTTGTCCAGGTCCCTTTGGATGGCATCCCTTCCTTCAACCTTCGTATCAACCTCACCACTCAGCGTGGTGTCATCTTCAAATTTGCTGAGGGTGCACTCGATTCCACTGTCTATGTCACTGATGAAGATATTAAACAGTACTGGTCCCAGGACAGACCCCTGCGGTACACTGCTTATCACCAGCCTCCACTTGGACATAGAGCTATTGATCACCACTCTCTGGGTGTGATCTTCAAGCCAATTCCTTATCCACTGAATAATCCACCCGTCAAATCCCTCTCTCTCCAGTTTGAAGACCAGGATATCATGTGGGACCATGTCAAAGGCCTTACAGAAGTCCAGGTAGATGACACTGATTGGTCTTCCCTTGTCACCTGATGCAGTGACTCCATCATAGAAGGCCAACAGATTGGTCAGGCACAATTTACCCTTGGTGAAGCCATGCTGACTGTCTAGGATCACCTCTTTGCCTTGCATGTGCCTCAGCACTGTTTGCAGGAGGATCTTTTCCATGATTTTGCCAGGCACATAGGTGAGGCTCACAGGTCTGTAGTTCCCCGCGGTCCTCTTTCTACCCTTTTTAAAAATTGGAGTGATGTTTCCCTTTTTCCAATCACCAGGGACTTCTCCTGACTGCCAGGACTTTTCAAACATGATAGAGTCTTGGCAACTACATCAGACAATTCCTTCAGGACCCTGGGATGCATGTCATCAGGCCCCATATACTTGTACTTATTTAGTTTCATCAGGTGGTCTCAAACCTACTCTTCGCTTACAGTGGGTGGGATTTTGCTCCCACAGTCTACATCTATGGGTTCAGGGAAACAAAAGACTTGGGAAGCCTGGCTATCAGTGAAGACTATGACAAAGAAGTTGTTGAGTATCTCAGCCTTCTCCATGTCTGTCGTTACCAGTTCGCTCTTCTCATCCATCAGAGGGCGCACACTCTCCTTGGCCTTTCTTTTCTGAGTAATGTACCTATAGAATCCCTTCCTATTATACTTTGCATCCCTTGCCAAGCTCAGTTCCATACGTGCCTTGGCTTTCCTGATCCCATCCTTGAACATCTAGACAGCATGCCTGTACTCTTCCCAGGCCACATGTCTCTGCTTCTACTACCATCTCCTGAGGTAGTCTATGCCAAAGATGGACGGAGCATCTGGGCCAGTCACAATGGGGTGCTTTTGCCACTCATTCCCAGTTAGGCTCCCTTTGGCATCCAATACAATTATCTGTTGTGATTCCTGTCACTCCAGATGGGTTCTGTCCCGTTATAGCTTGAATGCATCAAGTTACACATTGCACTGAAGTTTACTAGAGCCTTATACTCCTGTGGGTCTGATGTGTCAGGCCATCTAAACCACACAGTCCAATAAACCCAATTGTACCTTTCCTCCCCCTGGATGTGGGCAGGGTCCCTCTAGTTCTGGTCAATGCATTCAAGTTCATTACTCACTTCCTCTAAATGTGAATCAGACATCCCATCATGAAGACCAGAAGTAAGATCAGCCGATCTACTCTGTCTGGAGAATGATCCACTGGAAACTGTAGCAGATATTTTCCTGGAAGAACTCCCTTTTGTTATTGTCTTTCCTTGCAACTCACATATCTGTGCCTCTAGGTTCAAGGTAGATTTTCCATCCCACTTCCTCATGTCCTCCTTGTAGTTAGAATCATAGAATCATAGAATATCCAGAGCTGGAAGGGACCCATAAGGACCATCAAGTCCAACTCTTGGCACTGCACTGGTCTACCCAAAATTTTAGACCATGTGACTAAGTTCACAGTCTAATCGCTTCTTAAATTCAGACAGGCTCAGTGCAGTGACTATTTCCCTGGGGAGCCTGTTTCAGTATGCAACCA
This sequence comes from Heteronetta atricapilla, assembly GCA_011075105.1. Taxonomy (NCBI): domain Eukaryota; kingdom Metazoa; phylum Chordata; class Aves; order Anseriformes; family Anatidae; genus Heteronetta; species Heteronetta atricapilla. Next base: position 5,693 of record JAACYQ010015496.1, read on the forward strand.
CCCTCTCAGTGAAGAACCTACTCCTGATGTCCAGCCTAAACTTCCCCTGCCTCAGCTTGACACCATTCCCGCGGGTCCTATCACTGGCAATTAAGGAGAATATGTCAGCGCCTGCCTCTCCACTCCCCCTCGCGAGGAAGTTGTAGACTGCGATGAGGTCTCCCCTCAACCTCCTCTTCTCCAGGCTGAACAGGCCCAGTGACCTCAGCCGCTCCTCATATGTCTTCCCCTCTAGGCTGTTCACCATCTTCGTAGCCCTCCTCTGGACAATATCCAACAGTTTAATGACCTTTTCATACTGTGGTGCCCAGAACTGCACACAGTACTTGAGGTGAGGCCGCACCAGCACAGAGTAGAGCGGTACAATCACTTCCCTCAGCCAACTAGCGATACCATGCTTGATGCACCCCAGGATATGGGTGGCTGTCCTGGTTTCAGTTGGGACAGAGTTCTTTTTCCTCCTAATGGCTGGTGAAGTACTGTGTTTTGGATTGGGATGAGAAGAGTGCTGATAACATGCTGATGTTTTAATTGCTGCAGAGCAGTGCTTACACTAAGCCAAGGACTTTTCAGCTCCTCGCTCTGTCCTGCCAGCGGGCAGGCTGGGGGGGGCAGCAAGAGCTGGGAGGGGACAGACCCAGGACAGCTGACCCAAACTGGCCAAAGGGCTATTCCATACCATCTGACGTCATGCTGAACAATATATAGGGGTGGCTAGCCAGGGTGGGGGGGCCGGCTGCTCGGGGTTGGGCTGGGCATCGGTCAGCGGGTGGTGAGCAATTGCATTGTGCATCACTTGTTTGTACATATTACTATTATTATTATTATTATTATTTTCTCTCTTAAATAAACTGTCTTTATCTCAACCCACAGGCTTCACTTTCCCGTTTCTCTCCCCCATCCCAGAGAGGGAGGGGGGAGGGTGAGCGAACGGCTGTGTGGTGTTTAGCTGCCAGCCGGGTTAAACCACAACAGTGGCCCTCCTGGCTGCCAGGGCACACTGCTGGCTCATACTCAGTTTGCTGTCAACCACAACCCCCACATCCCTCTCTGCAGGGCTGCTCTCCAGCGTTTCGTCACCCAGTCTGTACTTATAGCCAGGGTTGCCCCGTCCCAGGTGCAGGACCTGGCACTTGCTCTTGTTAAACTTCATGTGGTTGGTGATCGCCCAGCTCTCCAATCTGTCCAGATCTCTCTGCAAGGCCTTTCCACCCTCAGCCAAGTCTACAACTCCTCCAAGTTTGGTGTCGTTGGCAAATTTTCTCAAAACACCTTCTAGTCCTACATCCAAATCATTTATAAAAACACTGAAGAGGACTGGCCCTAAAATGGAGCCTTGAGGGACCCCACTAGTGACCATCTGCCAGCCTGATGTGGCCCCATTTACCACAAACCTTTGAGCCCTACCCGTCAGCCAATTGCTCACCCACCGTATGATGTTTTAATTTAGTTGTATGCTGGATATTTTGTCCAGTAGGATCCTATGGGAAAACTGTGTCAAAAGATTTACTGAAATCCAAAAAGATCACATCAGCTGGTTTCCCTTGATCGACTAGCTGAGTGATCTTATCAGAAAAGGAAATCAGATTTGTTAGGTAGGACCTACCCCACATGAACCCATGTTGGCTGGGGCCAATGACTGCATTGTCCCCCAGGTGCGCTTCAATAACTTCAAGAATCATCTTCTCCATAATTTTACCAGGCACTGACGTGAGACTGACAGGCCTGTAATTGCCAGGGTCTTCTTTCTTACCCTTATTGAAAATTGGCACATTTGCCAGCTTCCAGTCTACTGGGACCTCTCCAGATTCCAAAGACCATTGAAAAATAATTGAGAGAGATCCCATGATGACATCAGCCAGCTCTTTAAGCACCCTTGGTTGAATCCTACCCATGGACTTGTATGGATCCAAGTGGAGCAGCAAATCCCACACATGTTCAGAGTCGGCTGGGAGTTTATCATTCCCACCATCATGGTCCTCCAGCTCAGGGCACCCTGGGTCCCAAAGCCCATCATCAGTGTTGAAGACAGAGGTGAAGAAGGCATTAAATGTCTCTGCTTTGCCTATGTCATTGTCTGTGAGGAGACCTTCCCCATCAAGTAGTAGACCTATGTTTTCTTTGGTTCTCCTTTTTCTGTTCACATATCTAAAAAAAACTTTTTTATTGTCTCCCACAGACCTGGCCAGCTTCAACTGTAATAGGGGTTTGGCCACCCTACAAACATGAACAGCATCCCTCTATTCCTTCCTTGTCACCTGACCCTCCTTCCAGCAGCTGTACACTTTCTTTTTTCACCTAAGCTCCAGTAGAAGATCCCTGGTCAGCCAGGTCGGCCTTCTGCCCCGCCTGCTTGACTTCTGATATTTTGGAATTGCCTGATCCTGTGCTTTTAGGAGGCAGTTCTTAAAGACTGACCAGCACTGATGGATGCCAATGCCTTCAAAAGCAGTTTCCCAGGGGACCTTGCTGACTAGTTCCCTGAGCAGCCTGAAGTCTGCTTTCCCCATATCCAGGGCTGAAGTTTTGGTGGCAGTTTTCCTTCTGTCACCATAAATTTTAAACTCAACCACTTCATGGTCACTATGACCGAGATGGCCACCAATTGCCACAGCCCCCACAAGACCTGCTCTGTTCTCCAGCAACAGATCTAGGAGGGCACCTTTCCTAGTTGGCTCCCTTAGCACCTGCACCAAGAAGGTATCATCTAGGTGCTTTATGAACCTCCTGGACTTGCTCGTGTCAGCCGTGTGGTGATCCCAGTTGATGTCTGGCAAATTGAAATCCCCCATAAGGACAAGGGGAGTTGATATCGAGGCATCTCTTAGTTCTGCAAAGAATAATTCATCGGAGTTGTCATCCGGCCCAGGTGGTCTGTAATAGACTCCCACAACGACATCCCCTTTATTTGTTCATCCCTTAATCCTTACCCAGAGGCTCTCAACTTTGCCATCACCAACTTGAAGTTCCACACAGTCCAGCCCCTGCTTCACGTACATCGCCATCCCCCCACATCGCCTGCCCTGCCTGTCCCTCCTGAAGAGCCTGTAACCATCTCTTGTGACACACCAGCCACAGGACTCATCCCACCAGGTTTCGCTTATGCTGATGATGTCATATCTGTGGGATTGGGCCAAGACTCCTAGCTCATCCATTTTATTCCTCACACTGCCTGCGTTTGTGTAGAAGCACTTCAAATGTGCCTCCCTACACGCAGCACCTTGTGTAGCAGACCGAAGGACCTCACTAGCACACAGTCCCTCTGATTCTAGTGCACCATCCATTAGCTTATCACTGGCGTGACTGGTTTTATCCCTTTCCCCCTTTGACTCTATTGTAAAGCCCTATCTATCAGCCCTGCCAACTCCTGAGCAAAAATCCTTACCCCTCTCTGAGAGAGGCACATCCCATCTGGTGCCAGCAGGCCCGGTGTCACATAGACCTTCCCATGATCGAAAAACCCAAAGTTCTGCCGGTTGCACCAGTCCCGAAGCCACATATTAATGTGATGAGTCTGCTTGTCAACATCAACCCCCCCTATCAGAAGGACAGAGGCAAACACAACCTGTGCCCCTGAACCTTTGACTAGTCACCCTAAAGCCCTTAAGTCCCTTTTGATGGCTCTCGGACTTCTCCTTGCTATCTCGTCATTACCAGTCTGAAAGACCAGTAGCGGGTAGTAGTCAGTGGGCCATACTAGGCGCTTGACTTTCTTAGCAAAGTCTCTCACCCGAGCCCCAGGGAGGCAACAGACTTCCCTGTGGGTTGGGTCCAGTCGGCATATCAGGCCCTCTGTCCCTTTCAGAAGGGAGTCCCTCATGACGATAACTCTTCTTTCTTTCTTGACAGAAGATGTAGTGATGCGGGGGGTAGGTTGCCTTGCCTTAGGCACCCTCTCCAACTGGGACAGGCTTTCATCTACATTGTTGTTCTGACTATGTTCTAGAGCCTCATACCTGTTATATAAGGATAGATGGGAAGGTGAAGTGGTCAGGGACAGGGCTTGCCTACCACCCTGAACAGGAACCTGCTTCCATTCCCCCCCTTGGCCTAGGTCTCCTCCTAATGCCTGGCGGGATGAGGGAACTTTTGTCTTCTGTGTAGCAGGAGACACTTGTGCTGTGGCAGGCTTGTGAGTCTGTCTCAGAAAGGGTAGAGCACACCTCCACCAGTCAATTTCCCTCTCTGACTCCCTTATGCTCCTGAGCCTGCTCACCTCCTCCTGAAGCTCTGCTACCTGGCTGAGCAATTCTTCAACCTGGGCACACCTCCCATAGGCATACCCACTGCTGCTGCTGTTGGATACTGACAGAAGACTCGGGCAGACCCTGCAGCCCAAGACCTGGATGGCCATGTGTTTCCTCGAGCCCTCCATCTGAGTAGCCACATCGGTGACTGTGGCTGGAGAGGCCACAAGAGATGCAGAGGCCATGGTTTTCTGCCTGGTTGATACCATGGCTGGGCTCTTCGCAGGCAGGTTACAAGTACAGATGGGAAAGACCACTGTAAAAGAGCGGCAAGGGGCCCTGCCTGCTTGCCCTGCCTGAGCGAACTGCCGCGCAAACTGCTGCACCACACCCTTCTGATGAGCCACACCCTGTTTGCCGTCCTGGTCGCTGTGCTCCTGGTCGCTCGCGCTCCCTAGGGGCTGGCTGCCTTTGAACGGCCGGGGAGGGGGCGCTGCTGGCTCTGCCTACGCATCATCAGCCTCCCTCATGAGGGCTGCCGGGTCCTGGCGCCTCCCTCAGCTGCTTCGAGTGGCCTTGATGCCGAAAAAAAGCCCTGCCCGCCTTGATCCCCCACTCCGCTGCAGAACGTGTCTGCCCCAGAGCTGATCGCCTCGGCAGGTTAAAGCACAGGGTTGCACATGGTGTGCAGTCACTCTTTCATCTCCTGAGCAGAGGAATGATTACTTCTAGGAGCTGCTATACTGTTTTTTATGATTCCACATTTGTTCAGGGAGTGAATTCCAAAACCACAAGAGGTGACTATCGTGATCTATTAAATCACTAGAGTCACTTCTGTGACCTGAGCGGTATGGCTAGAGCACTTGCCCGTGAAGACTGAGGCAAAAAAGTTATTCAGTACCTTAGATTTCTCCATATCCCAGGTGACAAGGTTTCCCAGTTCCTTCAGCAGAGGGCCCACATTTCCCTTAGTCTTCCTTTTATCACTGTGTTGTGGTTTAACCCAGCCAGCAGCTAAGCACCGCACAGCCGTTCCCCCTCCCTCTCTGGGATGGGGGAGAGAATAGGAAAAAAATAATTGAAGCTTGTGGGTTGCGATAAAGACAGTTTAATAGGATAGAAAATAAAGGATAATAATAATAATAATGATAATAGAACTGCTACTAATAATGTGTACAAAATAAGTGAAGTACAATGCAATTGCTCACCACCCGCTGACTGATGCCCAGCCTGAGCAGTGGTCCCCGCCACCCCAGCTAGCCACTCCATATTAACTGTTCAGCATGAAGTCATATGGTATGGAATATCCATATGGAAAAGTTGTGAGAAACAAAGTTGTGGTTTTGCAATAGAAAGTGGTTCTGCAGTGGAAAATCCACTAACCTTGCATATTCAAAAGCAATTGTGCAGGCATGACAGTAGCATAGAAGTAGGGAGTATGTTAAACAGATAAGGGGAAGGTCCTACTGTCCCAAAATAAGGAGGATAGCTAAGAAAAACGGGATGAGCAGTACGAAATCAGTAAAAATAAAAATCACAGGCCCTCTAGTCATGAGAGAAGAAGGAAAATAAAAGGAAAAGGAGAAATTAAGGGTTGGTCAAATAAAATTGTACGTGTATGGTATACATGTGTATGTACATGTGTATGGTATAAGCGTTGAGTAGTTTGTGAACCTGTAGTACACAGCCAATGAGGAAACAGGGGAGGAATCAAGCGTCAGGTAATAGGGAATATAAGGTTATGATAAACTTTTACTGGGCGCTCCTGCTTGCAGGATGCGTGCCATTGCAATCGTGAATAGAACTGCTACTTCACTGAGATCCTCGCCTGTGCTTGTGTTATTGGCAGATTGTTTCTCACACAGACTGACCACAACCCCTATTCCCCATTCCCCTGTGCCGCTCGGGGGGAGGAAGTAGAAGAGGGTGGCTGTAGGGAAGGTGATTTCAATTAGTTTGTTTCTCACTGCTCTAACTTGTTAGTAATAGGCAATACATTTTATTAATCTCCCTATGCTGAGTCAGTTTTGCCTGTGACGAAAATTGTTGAGTGATCTCCCTATCCTTATCTCAACCCTTGAGCCCTTCTCATTTTATTTTCTCCTCCTTTCCCTTTGAAGAGGGGGAGTGAGAGAGTGGTTTTGGTGGAGCTCAGCTGCCCAGTTGGGTAAAACCACCACACCACCTTCTACTACCTCCTCCCCCCAAATGGTGCGGGGAAATGGGGGTTCTGGTCAGTTGATAATTCTTCTTTGCCGCTCTTCTGTATTGGGCTTATATGGCAAGGTTTTGTTAACAGGCGGGCTGCAGGACTGGCCTCTGTGAGAAGAGTCCAGAAGTTGCCCCATGTTACATTAGTTCCAGATGGCACCAAAAGTAACCTACTGCTGGCCAAATCATGACTCTGGTTGTGCCTCTGTGAGAGCATATTCATGGCATGAGCTGCAAAGGAATTTTTGCTCCACCACCTGGAGCACCTCCTCCCCCTCCTTCTTCACTGACTTTGGTGTCTGCAGGGTTGTTTCTCACTCTTCTCTCTCCCAGCTGCTGTTGTGCAGCAGCTTTTTCCCTTTCTTAAATATGCTCTCACAGAGGCACAACCAGCATTGCTCATTGGCTCAGCTTTGGCTGGCAGCAGGTCCCTTTTGGAGCCGTTTGGAACTGGCTCTTATCTAATATGGGGCAGCCAGTCCTACAGCCCCCCGCTAACAAAACCTTGCCATGTAAGCCCAATAATACAATGCATCAGTCCTATACTCAACATGCATACTAGGAAAGATGGAATGGCCATACACCAAATCTGAGAAGCAGGGAGGCATCACTGAGGTGTGTGGGAACTGTCCCTTCAGCTTGAATTGGCAGTCACATTCATTTACTTTTTAAGCAGGCTTGATGAAACCCAGAAAATGTACGCACAGTCTGGCCAACTGTGTGAAGCCTATAGAGAGAGATTACAGAATGGCAAACTGAAATTTATTGGCCAGACAAAGAGAGATAAATTATTTTTGTTTTCACAAAGGCAAGTGTATGTATCAGTATTGATACAGCCTCCCCTCAGCCTCCTCTTCTCCAGGCTGAACAGGCCCAGTGACCTCAGCCGCTCCTCATATGTCTTCCCCTCTAGGCCGTGCAGCAGGCACTGGGAGGGGACAGAAAGAGGAGAGCAAGAAACCACAAATCAGCACTACAGGCACCGTATCCCCTTCTACAGCATGTAACAGACTTGATTGGGCAGGGTCCAGCTTGGTTGGTAGATCCCCTAATATTGACTAACTAGCTGGCCTTTGCCAAATGTGTATCCCAATTTCTGAATGTCCCAGCACCCATTGCTTTCAGTGTAGTCTTTAACAGTCCATGGTATCTCGCTCAACTTTACCGGAGGCTGGTGCATGATAGGGGATGTGATACACTCACTCAATACCATGTTCTTTGGCCCAAGTGTCTGTTGGTTGTTTCAGAAATGAGTCCCATTGTCTAACTCAATGCTTTCTGGGGTGCCATGTCGCCAAAGGACTTGCTTTTCAAAGCCCAGGATAGTGTTCCGGGTGGTGGCATGGGGCACAGGATATGTTTCCAACCACCCGGTGGTTGCTTCCACCATTGTAAGTACGTGGCGCTTGCCATTGCGGGTTTGAGGGAGTGTGATGTAATCAATCTGCCAGGCCTCTCCATATTTATATTTCAGCCATCGTCCTCCATACCAAAGAGGCTTTGACCGTTTGGCTTGCTTGATTGCAGCACATGTTTCACAATCATGAATAACTTGTGCTATAGTGTCCATGGTCAGGTCCACCCCTCGATCACGAACCCATCTATATGTTGCATCTCTACCTTGATGGCCTGAGGTGTCATGGGCCCATCG
>MU013480.1:0-41529 GCA_011075105.1 Heteronetta atricapilla
GCTGCTGCGTTGTGGCAAGATATTGCTGCCCGGGTAGAGAACCTGGTTGTAAAGGTACGCCACGTAGATGCTCAAAGGATAAGGTAAACAAGCAAGGCGTCAAGATAACAGGAGCCTCTTGGATCCCGAGAACTGGACCCAACCAACCTTATGGCCCAGATTGTGACCAAGGGCTCAGGGAGGATGTGCAGGGAGACGAGGTTAAAAGTTCAACTCTGAGGAAGACGTCTTCATCCTGACGACCACCCGACAACCACCCGTATGACCATCAGAGAGTACTACGCAAGCGCAGAAGGACTAGTAAGATAATTAGCATACGAAGCGGGGCTAGGTGGAGCTAGGAAATGAATATGCATAGGTGTGTTGTGAAACTTAATGCATATGTAATATTTTAGGGGATGAAAGAGAATGCAAGGGAGCGAATTGTTGTGCACGACTTTGGTGGGACTACCCCCCGTGATGCCCAGCGCTGAATAAACATACCTACTTTACAATCTTACTGACTGTGGAGTCAGTTTTTCACGACTCATTTGGCGAGCCAGCCAGGAGACACTCTGCTCGGCTGTGGGATCGACTGCGGAGCGGACGCCCCTAGGTGCACCCTGAGTATTTTCCTCGGAGGGGACTCCACTCCCAGCCGCTCACCACGGGAGCAGACAAGGACCTCCTGAAGCTACGGACAAACTGTATGTTTTACAGTACAGGAAGGGCCTGTAAGTCGTACGTGTGGCCAGGGCAGCTGGTAAATCGCGCAGAGACGTCTGGCGTGCAGCATAGTCCCTGCAAGGGAGGAGGGTACCCTACAGGCTGACCGATAGAGCGGTCAAGGGGGATTTGGTGACCAATAAAGTGGCTGCTAGCGATCTTGGGAGTAGATCGAGCAAATCCGAAGTTACCGCTGCATCCCATTTTTGGGAGCCAGGACGGACCTGCTAATGACTGTGTAAGAAGCAGGAGAAGGGTAAGCAGGCCTGTCACAATTGTGACAAGGTCACCTGGGTAATGTTTGCAGCTGCTGGAGGGATACTAACTGGAGTGTTAATAATTGTATGTCTTATTTGTAAATGTCCAGGTATTTTGTGTTGAAAGTATTTGTGTAAGTGTATGTGTTTGAAGCAAAGTGGATTGAGTCACTCCACGAAGAACACAGTCAGAGACAATATTTGTTTGGTTGGTTATCATTCTAAATTATATATTCTTGTGGTATGAATGAGATGTGCTAGGGGCCTCTCTGTGTGATTGCATGATTGTGCTGTGAGTGAGACGCAGCATCGCTGCGAAGTGAGTGCAGAGTTCCAGTCCGCGGTTCCGTATTCTCTGCGAGGGGAGCGGCCAGAGACGAACGAAGTGCATGACAGACCGAAAAGAAGTGCTGTTTTATCCAAGTGTTCATGGTGGTGCCCAATATATGTGCCCATCGGTGTATCTAGTGTATTTATTTTTGCTCTTAAATGTTTTGAGTGTGACAAGGAGGAAGGTGGGAGCATTATCTAAGGAACAGTTTAGAAGTTTTGGTGTATTCGCTGTGGTGTTTAGTCAGTTTCCCAAGTATTGGGGGGGAGGGGGTTGACTGATTATCAAAGTGGCAGAAAGGAGAGAGTCACTTCTTTGGTGGTTCGGGCTTGAGCCCTGGAAATTTGGTAAGAAGGGGGAGGGCGAATTTATTTAGGCCTCAATACCTTTTAAACCCCCATATTGATGGATATGCAGGAGTGATTCCTTGTTTTGTATGGGCTTACTAGCAAAGTGCATGAGAAAAATTGGCATTCGGCTTGAAATTCGGTTCTTTTGAAATGTAAATTTTGTGGAAAAGGTGGTGTCATTTGTCTAGAGGACAGAAGGCTGAGTGCTTCAGGTGTTTTCCCAAAATTCTGTGGATCTGTGATTGGAATGGGACTCACTAATAATCTGAAACAGTAAAGTTTGTATGTGGATAGAAGAATTTAATCCCAGAGAACTGGAACATTTGGGAAGAAGATTAGGAAAATATAGTAAAAAACTGCAGTAAAAAGGGTTGTGTGGAAATTGAAACAATGGCCAGTATCTAATAAGGAATAGTAATAAATAAATAAATAAATGGGAATGGGAAATCAAGGAAATGAGTAATATCCAAAACAAAGACGTTTTAAAGAAAGCCTCCTTCGCTGCATATTGGCACATTGGAAGGATATTGTTAGAACTGGGGGCACAGAAAGCAAGAGGACTTGCATTAAGTATTGCAATCAGTGGTGGCCACTATATAATCTAAATGCCCACTTTATGGATCAATCGACTATAACGATATCTTGCAGTCAGTGTTTTTGAGGAGAGAAGGGAAATGGGATGAAATGTTGGATACTGATATGTTGTTTCAGCATCTTGGAGGGAAAAGGCATGGAATTAAGTTGGCCACTGACTGAGCCTTTGGTGCTGGCATTAGAAAAGTATAGGCTGCAGAAAGATAAAGGAAGTGTTAATAGGTTGTTGAAGATGTTTAAGGTGTGTTATGTAATATTTGATAAAGCTGTGTGAAGTTGAATGAGCAGGGAAAGAGGATGCAGGGATGTTAATAGTTCTGCCTCAGCCAGAGGCTGAGATCTAAAAATCATGGGTGTGAGCTCTCTGGGGCAGAGGGACCATGATGGGTCCAAGAGAGTTGTCACGTAAACAGAAAAGCAGCTAACTCTTCAAACAACCTGAGTTCATGTGCGAGCTCAGATTGCCAATGGGACCGCTCAGGGAACTTTCAGCGACTGCATTTCCCTGACCGACACCCCAACTGAGACCCTAATCACTCCGGAAATTATGAATGGCTATACCGAAAACTGGTTAAATTGGGAATTTTAAATTGGGAATTTAGTATTTGTTCCAACAAAGTCCAAAAGAAACCCCTATGGAATTTTTGGACCAACTTTTGAAATGCAATGAAGAAAAAAATAAATAACAATTTGGACATGGCTTCAGAAAACAGAGGCAATTGGCTAGCCTCTTTCTAGGGCAATTGGCCCCCTGATATCAGAAAGAAATTGTCTTAGGCTGCTGACTTACAACAGTCAAGAATAATGGGGACCTGGGACACCTACCCTAGCAGGTCCACTGGTTGAAATAAAGCTAGGGAACGAAGAGAGAGGCTTGAATTTTTGTTGGTTAAGGGAGCTTCTTTCTCTGTGTTAATTAGTCTGTAAATGTAATAAGAGCAACTGGCTAATAGGAAAATGTGTTGGTTTTTTTTTTTGCAATGCTTGAAATTTAAATTGGGAAAAATGATTGGAATTACAAAATGAGGAAAATAGTCAAGTTTGGTTCATGGTACTAGATTTAAAGGATGCTTTTTCCTGCCTGCCCGTGGCAACTGAAAACCAGAAACTCCTTGCCTTTGAATGGGAAAATCCTAATAGGGGATGTAAAACTCAGAAGACTTGGACAGTGTTACCACAGGGGTTCAAGAATAGCCCCACCATATTCAGGAAACAACTAGCCTGTGATCTTGAAGTTTGAAAGACACCTTCGGGAAAAGGGGACACTGTTGCAATATGCAAATGATAGCTACTGAAGAAGAAAAGGAATGTGTATCATGGACTATTAGTTTACTGATTTTTTTTGGCACTAATACTGTGAACCCAGCCTCTTTTCTCAGTAACAGAGTTTCCAGATCACCCATTCATGATTGCATCAAGACCATGGACACGGTATACTCCAGCTGACCAGACTTCTAGGAAACACCCTTAGAAGATGTGGAGGATTGGTATATAAATGGCAGCAGCTTTGTCTGGCAGGCATTTTGCCTCACAGGATATGCAGTAACAAACATCAGCTCAATAGGTGGAAATCATTGCCTTGATAAGAGCTCTTGAGCTGGCAAACATTTAAACAGATTTGAAATATGCCTTTGGTGTGGTGCATGCACACGGGGCAATTTGGAAAGAGAGAGGACATTTATCTTCCTCAATTAAACATGCAGAAGAGGCTGATAGCAGTTATTAGGGAAGAAGGAAAAAGGAGGCCCAGACAGGAACAGCCCCGGCTAGGCAAGGATCAATGTGCCCTATGTAAGAAATCTGGGCTTTGGAAAAACGAATGCCTGGAACAGAAAAGAAATGGAAAAGGGAACCGGGGAAGGGAGGTGGTGGTCGCGCGTGCAAAAGACGACTGAAGAGGACTGAAGGAATCTACCCCAGCAGATCCGCTGGTTATAAAAATGAAGCTGGGGAAGGAGAGAAAAGAGGTGGAACTTCTGGTGGATGTGGGGGCAACATATTCAATTTTATATAAAGCATTAGTATCAGTGGGGAATGATTATGTTGTAGTGAAGCGGGCAACTGGCCAATCCGAAATAGCATATTTCTGCAAACCATTGAAATATAAATATGGGAAAGAGTGGGGCATTCACATGTTCCTATACATGCCCAACTCCCTGGAGTCACTCCTAGGGAGAGATTTATTGGAAAGATTACAAGCAACCATTTCATTTAAAAATGGGGAGACTATTCTGGAGGTAAATGATCAAAGATATGTGAAAGTGTTGAGTTTGATCTTGACAGCTTTTGAGACCAAAGAGGAAATTAGTGAGGAAATCCTAGGTCAAGTGTTTTCTGGAGTATGATCTTCTAATGTACCAGGGAAGGCGAAAAATGCACTTCCAATATAAATGAAACTTAAGGAAGGAAAACAGCCAGTTAGAATTAAACAGTACCCCTTGAAAAAGGAAGACAGAGAATGAATTAGCCTGATAATCGATTAACATGCCTAAAACCAGAGCTAACTTGGTTTACCAAGTTAGGCCTGAAGGATGCCTTCTTTTGCCTCCCTCTCCACGAAGCCAGACAGAAAATCTTTGTATTTGATTGGAAAAGCCCTAAGAGTGGGCACAAAACACAGCTCACATGGACAAGGGTGCCTCAGGAATTTAAGAATTTACCCACCTTGTTCAGAGAACCACTTGCAAAGGACTTGGTGACCTGGAAAGTGCCATCAGGAGAAGGAAGGCTGTCGCAGTATGTAGATGAACTCCTAATAGCCACCCAGACAGAAGCAGCATGTGTGGCCTGAACGGGGATTGCCCTGGGAATACTAGCACAGGACCTGGGCCCATATTGAAGGGCAGTTGCCTATTTTTCTAAGCAGCTGGATGCTGCTGCCAAGGGATGGTCAGGATGCCTCAGAGCCGTTGCAGCAATGGTGCTAAATATCCAGGAAGCATGCAAGTTCATCTTGGGATAGAAAATAACTGTGCTAGTGTCTCACACAGCGTCCACAGTGCTGGAAGTGAAAGGCGGTCACTGGCTTTCCCCACAAAGGTTCCTGAAATCAGCAGAAACCAAGGGGAGCCAGTACACCATGACTGCCTGGAGACCATTGAAGCTACCTACTCCAGCTGTCCAGATCTGAAGGACACTCCTTTTGATGATGTGGAAATATGGGAGCAGCTACACCATCAGCAGAAAACGACATGCTGGGTATGCAGCTACCTCTTGCAAAGACGTAATAGAATCGTGACCTTTTGCCAACAGATACCTCTGCACAAAATGCTGAGATAATTGCTCTGACTCGTGCCTTGGAAAAAACAAAAGGAAGGAAAATAAACATCTGTACGGACTCAAGATACACATTTGGGGTTGTCCATATGGAAAGAAAGAGGACTGTTGAACTTGCCAGAAAAAAAAAATAAAAAAAATTAAACATGCAAAAGAAATAATGAGATGTACTTTAAGGCACACCAGAAGTTGAGCTCAGAATTGGAGGAAGGAAATGATCTGGTGGACAGAGAGGCAAAAAAAGCAGCAGAAAATGAGGTAGCAACTGATGGAGCCCTGGTTCTAGATGGGCAGATTCCCCTTGAAGGTAAGCCTGTATATAACAAAAAGGATAGAAAATTAATTGAAAGACAAAAGGAAAAATATAACCAGGAGGGATGGGCTATTACCAAAGAAGGGAAGGGGAAGCTAGTCATCCCCTCCAATTTATTGTGGTCACCGGTAAAGGGAAAACACTGGAAGACACATTGAGGAATAGACACTTTGTATAACTATCTAATTTGAAAAAATATTGCCAGGAACTTATATTCTACTATCACTCAAATAACTTAACAATGTGATATTTGTCTCCAGACTAACCCCCAAAATACCCCCAAATCAAAACTGGGTCAAATTGGAAAAGGCCATGGGCCTGGGCAACAGTGGCAAATTGACTTTTCTGAACTTCCAAGAAAAGGGGGGTGTCGATATTTACTGGTGTTAACAGATACCTTTTCAGGATGGCCAGAGGTTTTCCCTAGTAGGACTGCCAAAGCCCAAGAGGTAACTAAGTCTCTTGTAAAGAAAACTTTGAAACCACAGTGGGAAGGACTATACCAGGTGCTCCTTACTACCCTTACTGCAATTAGGATCAAGGAACAGAGTGCCTGGATTCACCATTCTCGAGTGAAGAAAGCTCCAGAAGCCCTCTGGAAAGTAATGCCAGGTGACGGTGAACTGAAACTAAAGCTTAGTCAAGCAAAATGAGGACATTACGGTCAGGAGTTATTTAGTAATATAATTAGCAGAAATTTAGTTAACAGAATCATTTTATTTTTGTGGCTTATAGACATAATTGTGATTCAAGAATTGGAAGGTGCCTTTATGACAATAGAGAATGGTGAGTGGCCTTGGTCCGAAGCCTTAACAATAGAAGATAAGAGCATTAATGGAAAGTTAGAAGTTGTGGTTATTTGGTGAACAAATGATGACCATTTACATACATTATCAAAATGGGAAAAATTAGGGGAAGAGTGGACACACCAAAGAACCATAGGGGACAAAATTAAAATAGGGTGCCAAATGATTAATGGAATGACCCACGAGAAAGTAACGGGGATTTTAGTAAAACCCGTTTCCAATAGGGGCCAATAAGAAGGTTGTATCTGCCAAGGTAAATTAGATTGTTGGTATAATTTTACATTACCACAGACTGTAGTAATTAGCTGTTTTTGGCTGGACAATATGGTCACAAAAGCAAGCACACCTCAGGGGCAGGACACAAAGAGACTTAATTGGAATGCTAGGAACAGGATTAGGAGTTCTAAATCAAATTGATTAAGAAATATTAATGAATAAGCTGGCCACAGCAACAAGTGATTGGACAAAACTAAAACAGCCCCTACAATCATCTTTATTGGCATTGGGAACCAGCCAATGGCAAGTTTCATTACTGAGATGGGAAAAGGCTGAAGACCAAGACCACAAACTAATACTAGATGCACCTAGTATGGTTCAAGATAATGTATATATTGGTCAAGGCTGTGTGTGTTTAAGAACTGCTTGTGCTTTTGTAGAAGTAGATAAGGAGAATATAACTCTCCCTAGCAAGAATCATTCTAACTCTTGTATTTGTAACTTTGTTAGAATCATCGGGTATGATTTTCTATATTTGGCACCAGTGGTATCCCACCAGTTGATCAGGTCGAACACCACAATATATGACAAGTTATTACCTACACCTATCGGGATGCCCTCTTTGGATGGTCGCCAACTGCAACTGGGATTTTGAACATATTATGTCACCCAATTATTGTTTTATTGATATTAGTTGGTATAAGTTTAATATTGTCTTTTTAAATGCTTGTTTGGAATTGGAAATTCACAGAATCACAGAATTTCTAGGTTGGAAGACACCTCAAGATCATCGAGTCCAACCTCTAACCTAACACTAACAGTCCCCACTAAACCATATCCCTAAGCTCTACATCTAAACGTCTTTTAAAGACTTCCAGGGATGGTGACTCCACCACCTCCCTGGGCAGCCTGTTCCAGTGCCTAACAACCCTTTCGGTAAAGAAGTTCTTCCTAACATCCAACCTAAAACTCCCCTGGCGCAACTTAAGCCCATTCCCCCTCGTCCTGTCACCAGGCACGTGGGAGAACAGGCCAACCCCCACCTCACTACAGCCTCCTTTAAGGTATCTGTAGAGAGCGATAAGGTCGCCCCTGAGCCTCCTCTTCTCCAGGCTGAACAACTCCAGCTCCCTCAGCCGCTCCTCGTAGGACTTGTTCTCCAGGCCCCTCACCAGCTTCGTTGCCCTTCTCTGGACTCACTCGAGCACCTCCATGTCCTTCTTGTAGCGAGGGGCCCAAAACTGAACACAGTACTCGAGGTGCGGCCTCACCAGAGCCGAGTACAGGGGGACGATCACCTCCCTAGCCCTGCTGGTCACACTGTTTCTGATACAAGCCAGGATGCCGTTGGCCTTCTTGGCCACCTGAGCACACTGCTGGCTCATATTCAGCCGAATGTCCACCATCACTCCCAGGTCCTTCTCTGCCTGGCAGCTCTCCAACCACTCATCTCCCAGCCTGTAGCTCTGCTTGGGGTTGTTGTGCCCCAGGTGGAGGACCCGGCACTTGGCCTCGTTGAACTTCATGCAGTTGACCTCAGCCCATCGGTGCAGCCTATGCAGATCCTCCTGCAGAGCCTTCCTACCCTCGAGCAGATCGACACACGCACCTAACTTGGTGTCATCTGCAAACTTACTGAGGGTGCACTCAATGCCCTCGTCCAGATCATTGATGAAGATATTAAAGAGGACCGGCCCCAGCACCGAGCCCTGGGGGACGCCACTAGTGACTGGCCTCCAACTGGACTTGACTCCATTTACCACGACTCTTTGGGCCCGGCTATCCAGCCAGTTTCTAACCCAACGAAGCGTGCGCCAGTCCAAGCCAAGAGCAGCCAGTTTCTTGAGGAGAATGCTGTGGGAAACGGTGTCAAAAGCCTTGCTGAAGTCAAGGTAGACCACATCCACAGCCTTTCCCTCGTCCACCCAGCGCGTCACTTTGTCATAGAAGGAGATCAGGTTCGTCAAGCAGGATCTGCCTTCCATAAACCCATGCTGACTGGGCCTGATCGCCTGCTTGCCCTTCAAGTGCTGCATGATGACTCTCAAGAGGATCTGCTCCATGAGCTTCCCTGGCACTGAGGTCAAACTGACAGGCCTATAGTTCCCCAGGTCTGCCCTCCGGCCCTTCTTGTAGATGGGTGTCACATTTGCTAGCCGCCAGTCAGCTGGGACCTCCCCCGATAGCCAGGACTGCTGATAAATGATGGATAGGGGCTTGGCCAGCTTCTCTGCCAGTTCTCTCAGTACCCTTGGGTGGATCCCATCCGGCCCCATCGACTTGTGCACATCCAAGTGCCGTAGCAGGTCACCAAACAGTTCTTCATGGATGGTGAGGGCCACATCCTGCTCCCCATCCCCTTCCACCAGCTCAAGGTACTGGGTATCCAGAGAACAACATTGTTACAACAAAATTGTTACAACAAATGTCAATATTAGCTTCCTTGACGAAAGTAAATGGCAAAGCATTGAGGGATAGATAGAGATTGGGAAGAAAAAAATTATATTAAGTAAAAGAATTTACTAATTTTCCAGAAAAGGGGGAACTGAAACATGGGATTAGAAATTAGAGAGTGACTGATTAAGAATAAATATATAGACAACACTCATTGCTTAATATGTGCTACATTTGTGATGTACCGGGCCTATGCTGCGCTTAGGCCTCCAGATGAGCCCCTGGGGCCCCAAGAACCAGACGAGCCCCTGGGGCTCCAAGAACCAGATAAATCTAACCCTATTGTTCGGACTGTGAGCAAGGGCTCAGAGATAAGGAAGACTGTTTATAAAGGATAAGGTAAACAAGCAAGGCGTCGAGATAACAGGAGCCTCTTGGATCCCGAGAACTGGACCCAACCAACCTTATGGCCCAGATTGTGACCAAGGGCTCAGGGAGGATGCGCAGGGAGACGAGGTTAAAAGTTCAACTCTGAGGAAGACGTCTTACTTCATCCTGACGACCACCTGACGACCACCCGGACGACCACCAGAGAGTACTACGCAAGCGCAGAAGGACTGATAAGATAATTAGCAAACGAAGCGGGGCTAGGTGGAGCTAGGAAATGAATATGCATAGGTGTGTTGTGAAACTTAATGCATATGTAATATTTTAGGGGATAAAAGAGAATGCAAGCGAGCGAATTGTTGCGCACGACTTTGGTGGGTCTACCCCCCGTGCTGCCCAGCGCTGAATAAACATACCTACTTTACAATCTTACTGATTGTGGAGTCAGTTTTTCGCGACTCACTTCTATGACAAAGTGACACGCTGGGTGGATGAGGGAAAGGCTGTGGATGTGGTCTACCTTGACTTCAACAGGGCTTTTGACACCGTTTCCCACAGCATTCTCCTCAAGAAACTGGCTGCTCTTGGATTGGACTGGCGCACGCTTCGTTGGGTTAGAAACTGGCTGGATGGCCAGGCCCAAAGAGTCGTGGTAAATGGAGTCAAATCCATTTGGAGGCCGGTCACTAGTGGCGTTCCCGAGGGCTCGGTGCTGGGGCCGGTCCTCTTTAATATCTTCATCGATGATCTGGACGAGGGCATTGAGTGCACCCTCAGTAAGTTTGCAGATGACACCAAGTTAGGTGTGTGTGTCAATCTGCTCGAGGGTAGGAAGGCTCTGCAGGAGGATCTGGATAGGCTGCACCGATGGGCTGAGGTCAACTGCATGAAGTTCAATAAGGCCAAGTGCCGGGTCCTCCACCTGGGGCGCAATAACCCCAAGCAGAGCTACAGGCTGGGAGATGAGTGGTTGGAGAGCTGCCAGGCAGAGAAGGACCTGGGAGTGATGGTTGATAGTCTGCTGAATATGAGCCAGCAGTGTGCTCAGGTGGCCAAGAAGGCCAACGGCATCCTGGCTTGCATAAGAAACAGTGTGACCAGCAGGGCTAGGGAAGTGATCGTCCCCCTGTACTTGGTTCTGGTGAGGCCGCACCTCGAGTACTGTGTTCAGTTTTGGGCCCCTCGCTACAAGAAGGACATCGAGGTGCTCGAGCGAGTCCAGAGAAGGGCGACGAAGCTGGTGAGGGGCCTGGAGAACAAGTCCTATGAGGAGCGGCTGAAGGAGCTGGGATTGTTCAGCCTGCAGAAAAGGAGGCTCAGGGGTGACCTTATCGCTCTCTACATGTACCTCAAAGGAGGCTGTAGCGAGGTGGGGGTTGGTCTGTTCTCCCACATGCCTGGTGACAGGACGAGGGGGAATGGGCTTAAGTTGCGCCAGGGGAGTTTTAGGTTGGATGTTAGGAAGAACTTCTTTACCGAAAGGGTTGTTAGACATCGGAACGGGCTGCCTAGGGAAGTGGTTGAGTCACCATCCCTGGAAGTCTTTAAAAGACGTTTAGATGTAGAGCTTAGGGATATGGTTTAGTGGGGACTGTTAGTGTTAGGTCAGAGGTTGGACTCGATGATCTTGAGGTCTATTCCAACCTAGAAATTCTGTGATATCTGTGAATCTTCTACCTGGCTGTATCAAGTGGTGTGGACATGACTGCAGTTCTCTTCAAACTTGGTTTCAGTGAGTCATTGCTGCAGTCTAAACGGGTTGCTGGCACAGGCCCATTTGGGTTGGCATATGCTATTCAAAATTGCTTGCTCTAGTACGAATCAGCATTACTATAGTTTCTGTGCCATTTATTGTCTGATACTGCTGGAAGATTGGTTTCTTCAAACCTCCTACCCCAGATAACTCCATGATGACTTCTTATGGTTTTACTAAAAAAAAAAAGGAAAAAAAAAAGAAAGAAGAAAGAAAAAGGAAAAAAAAAAGAAAAAAAACAGTACCTTTGAATATTGTATCGGACTGGCAATATGCTGTAGGTGTTGCTCAGTGCATTGAGAGGGCACATTTGAGGCATATCCCAGAGGAAAACCTCTTTTAAAAATTTAAAGAGCTGTTATTTTTGGTAGAGCAGCGAGTGCACCTGTATTGTATTCACATGCAGAGCCATACTAACACATTGCACCTTGAAAACACTGCTAAATAAACAAAAAGGGGGAGACACCCAGGAAACACCACAGAACAGGTTGGGAAAGGCCCTTTACGTAATGAATCACCTAGCATTACCCTTTCCTCACAAAGAGGTACCATCCATAGTAAAACATTACAAAAGTATGAATTCTGCACTGTCACAGGTGCCACAGTCAGAGCAGGCCTTAGTGACGGTAAAAAATTTAAAAACAGGTCTTTGGGAGGGACCCCAGCTTCTAATAACTTGGGGTCGAGGGTATGCTTGTGTCTCCACAGGTCACGGACCAAGAAGGGTACCAGCAAGGGGAAGGGTACCAGCAAGGGGGTAAGGCCATGGTTGGCTTCCTCCTCACAGTCGCCACTGTCATCGGTTATTGCCAGCCCTGGGTCTCCTTCCAACCATGCTGCAACATCTGGGTCACCCTCGCCAACATGACAGGACAAGAAGCGATGTGTCTGTCCCTGGCTAGTGCTAACGACCCATTTACGACATGTCTGGTGGGGATCCCAGCAGATAACAAAGACTGGACTGTCTACTTGCTGTGAGTGCCCCTAGAGCCACAGGAATTAGCTATTCTGGGAAGTGTAACAGCCACACCATGTGTAAGGTTCAATTACATGGGCAAAAACCAAACCATGAAACAAATTGTCAATGTCACACTCGCTCCTTATCGCAATGCATCTCTTTGGTGTAATTATACAAAACTATAATAGCATCATTCCTTGTGCCAGGAGCCGCTCTACTTGGCTGTGGGATCAACTGTGGAACGAACGCCCCTAGGTACACCCCGAGCATTTTCCTCGGAGGGGTCTCCACTCTCAGCCACTCACCACAGGAGTAGACAAGGACCTCCTGAAGCCACGGACAAATTATTTTAAGTGATATTTTCTTGTGATATGAATGAAAAGTGAAAGAGGCCTCTTTGCATGATTGTGTGATTGTGCTGTGTGAGTGAGAAGCAGCATCGCTGCGAAGCACTATTCTGTTTTTACCCTGTTGCTTATAGTGCCTTGCTTATTGCAATGTTTGCAGCGTTAAAGGTAGTAGACCAGGCCTGGGTTGCTCAAAAACAAGAAGGGGGAATTGTGGAGCTATGTTTAAGTGAGAAGGGGCATAATTTAATTACAATGAGCAACTCGGGCCTTGAAGGACCGTGAAGGTAATGTAGGCCCAGGGCTGATAACCTTGAGTGATGTTACAACTAAAATATGCGGAACTATGTTCAGGAGGAGAGACAACAACGTTGTACCAATTATATTAGTGCTAGAGACATGTGCATAGAGAAGCTAGACCAATCACAAGTTGTTGTCGGTGCATGCTGTAGGAAGTAGCATATATATACCTTGTTAGAACATTCATTAAAGGAGAACTCGCATCGAGGTTGTGTCGTTATTCCGGGTCACTCCCATATCTGACCCATATCTGTAGCAGTTCTTGAAGAGCTGCTGCCTGTGGGAAGCCGACGCCGGATCAGTTCAGCAAGGACTTCATCCCGTGGGAGGGACCCCACAGCACAGGGGACGAGAGTGATCAAGAAGGAGCAGCGGATAAGTGCTGTAGACTGACCATAACCCCCATTCCCCCACTCCCCGTGCCACTCGGGGGGAGGAGGTGGAAGAGGGTGGATGGGGGGGGGGAAGGTGCTTTTGGTTTCTTTCCTTTGTTTCTCACTTCTCTAGCTTGTTAGTAATAGGTAATAAATCTTACTATCTCCCTATGCTGAGTCTGTTTTGCCCATCACAATAATTACTGTGCCATCTCCTCATCCTTATCTCAACCCTTGAGCCCCTTTCATCGTATTTTCTCCCCGTTCCTCTTTTAGGAGGGGGAGTGAGAGAGCGGTTGTGGTGGAGCTTGGCCACCCACCTGAGTAAAACCACCACAGTACCTGATTTGCAAGTAAAATAATTACAAAAGGTGATTCTTGCAGGAAAATGTCTGCTCCAGTTTCAAGTAGGCAGTTCCCCAAAAGAGCAGAAGGACTGATCTTCTCATCTTAATGAAGGGACTTATGATTTATATTTACATTAAATGAGTATAAAATACAATGATCAAGACTAGAGGGGCCCTGCCTCCAGCCAGGGGGAGGAAAGGGACAATCGAGTTTATTGGACTGTGTGGATTCAATGGCCTGGCATGTCAGACCCACAGAAGTATAAAGCTTTAGTAGACACCAGTGCACAGTGTACTGTAATACCATCAAGCTATAAAGGGGCAGAACCCATCTGTATTTATGGGGTGACACATCTGTATTTCTGTATGCCACAATCAATATCGCTGATGCATTGTTCGCCATCTCTTTGGCAGCGGCATTCAGGCCACAGTTTGCTTTTATTTCAAGAGGAGCCTAGTACACCTGGAATTGACTGCCCCAGGGGAAGAAACACAGCCCTACCATTTGCCATGGACTGATCCAGACTGCACTGGAACAGGAGGAAGCTTCTGAACACCTGCAGTACATTGATGATATCATCGTGTGGGGCAGCACGTCGTAAGAAGTCTTTGAGAAAGGGAAGAAAATAATTCAAATTCTCCCAGAGGTTGGTTTTGTCATTAAACAGAGCAGAGGTCAAGGGACCTGCAAAAGAGATCCACTTCTTGGGAGTAAAATAAAAGAAAGTGGGAAATAAAATAGTCAAAATCCTTCTGAAAGATGCTTTTGCCATTAAGCAGAGAAAAGTCAAGGGAACTGCACAGGAATTCCAGACTTTTGGAATGAAAAAGCGACATGAATGTAATCAGATCCCTATGGATGTGATTGACTAAATAGTAACTATGTCTCCACCAACTAGCAAACAAGAAACACAAACTTTCCTAGCCATTTGGGAGTTTTGGAGAATGCACATTCCAAATTACAGTCTGACTGTAAGCACTCTATATCAAGTGACCCAGAAGAACCATTTCAAATGGGGCACTTGAGCAACGACAAGCCATTGAACAAATTAAGCAGGAAATAGTTCATGCAGTAGCCCTGGGTCCAGTCCGAACAGGACCAGATGTAAAGAATGTGCTCTACACCGCAGCCGGGGAGAACGGCCCCACCTGGAGCGTCTGGCAGAAAGAACCTGGGGAAACTCGAGGTCGACCCCTAGGGTTTTGGAGTCAGGGATACAGAGGATCCCAGGCTTACACAACTACAACTGAAAAAGAGATATTGGCAGCATATGGAGTTTGAGCTGCTTCAGAAGTGGTTAGTACTGAAGCACAGCTCCTCCTGGCACCCTGATTGCTGGTGCTGGTCTGGATGTTCAAAGGAAGGGTCCCCTCTACACATCATGCAACTGATGCTATGTGAATGAAGTGGGCTGCACTGATCACACAATGGGCTTGAATAGGAAACCTCAGTTACCCAGGAATCTTGGAAGTGATTGTGGACTGGACAGAAGGCAGAGATTTTGGAATATTACTAGAAGAGGAGGTGACGTGCTGAATGGGCCCCACTGTATAATAAAGTACCAGAAAATGAGAAATAATAATCCCTGTTCACTGATGGGCCCTGTCGTATCATGAGAAACCATTGCAGGTGGAAGGCTGCTGTACGGAGTCTTACACAACAAGTTGCAGAAACTGCTGAAGGAGAAGGTGAACAGAGCCACTTTGAAGAAGTGAAGGCCATCCAGATGGCCTTCATCTTTAGATATTCTTTAGATATCTATTCATCTTTAGATACTTTTAGATATTACCAAATGAGAAAAGTGTTCTGTCTCTTTAATGACTCATGGATGGTGGCAAATGTCCTGTGAGGGTGGTTACAGTAACAGAAGCAGAGCAACTGGCAGTGCAGAGGCAAACCCACCTGGTTGTAATAGTACGCCATGTAGATGCACATATACCTAAGAATTGGGCCACTGAAGAACACTGAAACAAGCAGCAGGTGGATCAGGCTGCTAAGATTGAAGTGGCTCAGGTGGACTTGGACTGGCAACATAAAGGTGAATTATTTATAGCTTGATGGACCCATGACACCCCAGGCCATCAAGGCAGAGATGCAACATACAGTTCGTGATCGAGGGGTGGACCTGACCATGGACACTATAGCACATGTTATTCATGATTGTGAAACGTGCTGCAGTCAAGCAAACCAAGCTGTTAAAGCCTATTTGGTATGGAGGACGATGGCTGAAATATAAATATGGAGAGGCCTGGCAGATTGATTACATCACACTCCCTCAAACCCACAACAGCAAGCGCCACATACTTACAAGCAGGTCAAGCAGGACTTGCCTCTCATGAACCCATGCTGAGCGAGCCTGATCCCCTGGTTGTCTTGCACATGCTGTGTGATTGCATTCAAGATGACCTGTTCAAACACCTTTCCTGACACTGAAGTCAGGCTGACAGTTCCCTGGGTCCTCCTTACGACCCTAATGTGATGGGCATCACATTAGCAAGTCTCCATGAATCCAGGACCTCTCCAGATGACCATGACCACTGATAGATGGTGGAAAGTGGCTCGGCAATCACATCCGCCAACTCCCTCAGCACCTTCGGGTGGATCCCATCTAGCCCCATGGACTTGCGACAGTCCAGGTATGAGGACAGAGGCATATGGTAACTTGGATAGCCACCAAAGTCTTATTGCTTTGGTCTCCTGTCCTGCTTCCTTTGAGCAGCTTTACAGTTCAACAGGGCTTGCCACAGGTTCGGCCGTTTCTTGGCTCCTCTACTCAGGCCCCATGTTGTGCGCCAGTTGTGGCAATGAATGTACGAACTCCAATGCAAGTTGTAAGCAAAGGAAAATAAGTTTTTTTATTGTCTCTACTTCTGCTCTTTTATATCCATCCCGAGATAGCACAATACCATGGAAACCTCCTAGCAACAGAATAGTGTACATGCACTTTGTTACTTTCTCACTGCCCAAGGTTAAACAATCTCAGGGTACCACTTATACTACAAAAACAGTCTTTCAGTGCTTTCCCAAGTTTCTCCTAGTCCGTTACCAAGGCTTTCTGCCAACCAAAGTGATAAGACTTCGGTGGCTATCCAAGTTGTGTGGCCTCTGTCCCCACACCAGGTGGAGCAGCAGGTCTCTAACTGTTTCCACCTGAATTGTGGGGGGTTTCTTCTGCTTCCCATCCCAGACTTCCAGGTTGGGAGGCTGAGTACCCTGAGGATAAGTGGTCTGACTAGCAAAGACAGATGTAAAGAAGGCATTAAGAACCTCAGCCTTCTCCTTATCCTCAGCTGTCATGTTTCCCCTTGCGTCCAGTAAAGGATGGAAATTCTCCTTGTCCCTCCACTTACTGTTAATATATTTGTAAGAACATTTTTTGTTTTCCTTCACCATACTGGCCAGGTTGAGTTCATGCTGGGCTTTAGCCTTTCGGATTATTTCCCTGCATATGCTAGCAACTTCTTTGTACTCTCTGAGTTGCCTGTCCCTTTTTCTACCGGACATAAGCTCTCTTTTTCTCCTGGAAACTCATCAAAATTTCCCTGTTCAGCCACACCAGTCTTCTTCCCCGCCTGCTCATCTTACGGCACACGGGAACAGCCTGCTCTTGTGCCTTTAAGACTTTCTTCTTGAGGAGTTTCCAGCCTTTCTGGACCCCTCTGCCCTTCAGGACTGATTCCCAAGGGACCCTTCTTACCAGCATCCTGAACAGATCAAAGTCTGCCCTCCAGAAATCCAAGGTAGCAGTTTTACTGACCCCACTCCTGACTTCACCAAAATGGAGAACTCTACCATTTCATGCTCACTCTGTCCAAGACAGCTCCCAACCACCACATCTCTAACCAGTCTTCCTTGGTTCGTGAACAGCAGGTCTAGCAGGGCATGCCCTCTGGTAGGCTCACTAACCAACTGAGTCAGGAAGCTATCTTCCACACACTCCAGTAACCTCCTAGACTGCTTCCTTAGGGCTGTATTGTATTTCCAGCATATGTCTAAGTTGGAGTCCCCCATGAGAACAAGTGCTGGCAATTGCACAACTTCCACCAGCTGCTTATAGAACGTCTCATCCATCTCTTCATCCTCACTTGGCTGTCTATAGTAGACCCCCACCAGGATGTCTGCCTTGTTGGCCATCCCCCTGATCCTTGTCCATAGGGACTCTACCTTATCATTCCCAGCCCTGAGCTCAACAACATCAAAACACTCTCTAATATAGAGAGACACTCCACTGCCCCTCCTTTGTTGCCTGTCCCTTCTGAAGAGCTTATAGCCATCCATTACAGCACTCCATTCATG
This sequence comes from Heteronetta atricapilla, assembly GCA_011075105.1. Classification (NCBI taxonomy): domain Eukaryota; kingdom Metazoa; phylum Chordata; class Aves; order Anseriformes; family Anatidae; genus Heteronetta; species Heteronetta atricapilla. Next base: position 18,006 of record MU013480.1, read on the forward strand.
GGAGCGGTCCCACCATGTTTCAGCGATGGCAACTAAGTTGTAGTTTGCCTGCCGCACAATGGCTTCAAGCTCCTCCTGTTTGTTGCCCATGCTGCGTGCATTAGTGTAGATGCACTTCAGTTGTTCCACTGCCCTCACCCCCAACGCTGGCATTGCTCTCCCAGGCTCATCTCTATCGAGCCTCATTTCATCCCCATCCCCCTTGGTACCTAGTTTAAAGCCCTCCCAACAAGTCCCACCAGCTCCTGGGCTAGGATCCATTTCCCCCTTTGTGATAGGTGGGACCCATCTGCAGCCATCAGGCCAGGTGCCAAGTAAATCACCCCATGGTCAAAAAAAACAACAAAATTCCTGCAATGTCATCAGTCTTTCAGCCATGTATTTATCAGCTGGGGTTTCCAGGTCCTCTCAGTATCCTTCTCTGCCACTGAAGGGATAGACGAAAACACCACCTGTTAAAGACTACACTGAGAGTAATGGGTGCTGGGACAGCCAAGCATTGGGATACACATTTAGCAAAAGCCACCTGGTTAGTTAACACTAGGGGTTCTGCCAATCAAGCTGGCCCTGCCCAATGAAAACTGCTACATACTGTAGAAGGGGATAAAGTCACTGTAGTGCACATAAAGAACATTCTGGGAAAGACAGTCTGGGTTATTTCTGCCTCAGGCAAAGGCAAACCCATTCATGGGATTGCTTTTGCTCATGTACCAGGGTGCACTTGGTGGATAGTGTGGATGTATGGGGAAGTCTGATATGTACATCAAGGGGATTTGATACTGGGTTACAATAGCCCGTGATTTGGACTGTATGTTGTCAATTGCTATATAATACTGTGTGTCATCACTACTATGGTTGCTATATGGCATATGAATATTACAGTAATAACCACCCAGATTAATGATGAAAGAATTTTGATGGAATCAAATAAATGCAGCGGTGATATAACCGGACAAGTGCATTGGTGATGGAATCAGAACTGGCTTCAGCATGCAACAGTTCAACACCACACACCACCTCTCTTGCCCTAAAGGACTTTTATAACAGATGGGGTCCAAAGTCATGGACTAAATGAACTGAATGGACATTTTTGAGGGATAACCTGCAGACTAAGGGAATGATTTCTGTTTGTATATATCAAAATGCAGGAAAGGAGGTGATTAATTGGGATGTATTGGAAAGTGTGGGACCCGAGCATGATGTACATGGTATGGAATAAGGTGTAGATAATGTCCTGGTTTTGGCTGGGAATAGAGTTAATTTTCTTCCTATTAGCTGCTATGGTGCTGTGTTTTAGGGTGAGATTAATGCTGATAACACACTGATGTTTTAGTCATTGCTGAGCAGTGCTTACACAGAGTCAAATACTTTTCAGCTTGTCATACTGAACTGCTAGTGAGGAGGTTGGGAGTACACAAGAAGCTGGGAGGGGACAGAACCAGGAAAGCTGACCAAACTGGCAAAGGGATATTTCATACCACATGATGTCATTGTGAACAATAAAACTGAGAAAGTTGGCCACTGCTTGGGGTCTGGCTGGGCATTGGTCAGCAGGTAGTGATCATTGTGCATCGCTTGCTTGTGTATTATTTTATCATCATTATTATTAACTTTAATTTCCCTTCCTGTTCTGTCCTATTAAACTGTCTTTATTTCAACCCATGAGCTTTTACTCTTTTTTTTTCCATTTGAAAAAACATCTTTTCCACCATGTCTTAATTTTTACTTTTTAAAATAAAAAAATGCTGAAAACGGAGGGCAAGCTGAGTTCAGTGTAATTTCTTTTTGTTTGGGTAAATGAGACTCATTACCAATTGTTTTTATTCAGATTTCATAATTCTTTGTTCTCAAAATCTGATATGTTTTCATTAGTTACTAAAAGAGTAGCCAAGTCTTTCAAGAATAACTGTAATCATGTGCCCTGGGTTTTAACTTCACAAAAATTCTGAAGCAGTCCAGGAGAACAGACTGATTACCAGATGAACAACACATTTACCTGAGCAGTGAAAAATTATTTGGAAATTCAGTAGGAAAGCTGTTGTTTCTCAGACTTAAGTGTTTAATGTATTTGTTAAAAGCTTGCGAGAAGTCTATGTTTCAAATAAAGACCTAGCTTGGGTTATATTGATAGCTTAGCAATATGATCACATTTGAAAGACAGACCATTTGATCAGTTACTCTGTGCATATGATTATTTCATGAAAATTCAGTATGTGTTACATACAGGTTTTGTTCAAAGAAGGAAACGTTCTGAACTGAAATACAAAGGTTAGCTATTAAACAAGTACTCATATGTCTATCAATAGTCTCTTACTTAAAACCAACCAGTACTGGAACTAAAGGTCACACTGAATTACATGCAGTATCACTGTTCCCATGACTAAAACAGTTTTTCAAGGGCTTTCAGCTTACCTTCACATAAGGCTATGCATTTTAAGTTGCGACTTTGCAAAAATTGTGACTGTTGTCCTTTCTTCTGTTTGAGATGTAAAAACACAAGAAAACATAATTAGTGCTTTAAGACAAACAGTGAAAAAGTAGCAAAGGAGAGAGATGCTTATTTTCAGTGGTTTATTAATAAACAAAGATAGAGGCAGTCTTTCTAAAACATTTATATTTTATTTCTAAATGTAATAGAATTTCTAAGACTTTTAAAATCAATTTTAATGAATTGATAGCAGAAAAACAAACAAACAAACAAAACAAGGTGAATTTGATCACCAATTCTTTGGTGATCAAATATCAACTTGATATTTTACTGGCCTTCTCATTTCTTAGTGCTTCTGCTGTTTTATACTTACCCATCTTTCTCCAAAGCCAGATTATTCTGTTGGTTTTGTGTGTTAACTATGGAGGCAGATGTAAGATTTATTTCTCAAAATGTAGTCCTACACATAATTGCTATGAGTTTGCTTTAAGTAAAACAGAATTCTAATGGTTTAATGTTTTAAAACAATGAGGAAAAAAAAAAAAAACACAAAAAAACTGACTTGCTATTATTGAAATACTGCGCTCATTTTCCAGCAATAACCACTCTCAGTTCCTTGAGCTTCATTCTACAGTAAAAAGTCTAGAACTCAGAAAGCAAGGGCTTGCTAAAGGTCATAATGCAATCTGTATTTCATTTTCATTCTCTTCCCAAATACTTCTGCTTGGAAAAGAAGGGCATAAGGACCTTTCATATACTCCGTAAATTCTTACTAAAAGCAGTTCGGCTGTATTTGATGGTTGGAGTCTCTGGACTTATTGATTTCATTCAATAAAATAAAACTGTGAGCTTTCACAAAGGGAATATCACCTCTTTTTCAGATATCAAGTTCCAAAACATAAAACCATAAATCTTCCAGGGATGGTTGATATACTACTGTACCTGTGATGTATTACTGCCCTTACTGCTTGAAGCTGGTTCATCTTTAGCTGACACCTTCTGCTGCTTCTTGTTCATCCCTAAGATATTAAAATCATGTAAAATACCCTGGCATAGACATACCACAGTAAGCAAAATTAAGTATGGAGAATGCAGCAAGGAGAATGGTGGGATTCTGTGATTCTGTGAATCACAGTCCTTTGCATGGCAGCCAGAAAGCTAGTTAACTTTGTCAGAGAATAATCTGCATGTGTTGCAAAGACCTTAGGAAAGCCAAATTACCATTAAGCAGGTACAAAAATAGATAAACGTGAACTTAAATGCCACTGAATTCAGCTCAGGAATGTTCTTAGGTGGTTGCTTAAGAGTTGCATTTTAGCATGTCTTGAGTTTAAACTGCCCCTACTCAGGCTGCAGTCTGATTTACTGTGGGTGGGATAGTAAAATCATGAGAGAAAGAACTTTAGATATTCATCTTTAACAATATATTTTGACTTACTAATGTGTAAATAATTTTCAGTAGGAGATAATTTATTTAAAGGTAGTTTTAAAGTCTACATAGGTTTAATTAATTTATCTACAGGTGAATGTATAGTCAGCCACTTTGGAATCAATCTCCATCTCAGAAATTTAAACATATGCATTTGTGCCTTAGATCTTTCTTATATTCCTTATGTTGGTTTATATAAAACTCCTGTATTGTATGCTACTACAGGCTTCCTTTCTTTTCCACTGCCCCATATTACTTGACAGTGTGCAAACACAAACTGAATTATGGGGAAATTTAAGTCTATGAAGTAATGAGAAGTGTAGAATCCTCCATGTTGTTTATTGGCATAAAGTATTATATACTTCATGGGTATGTAGGCCTCCTTTCTAGAAGAGACTGGATGGAAGGGACTAAGAAAGGTAGAGAGAGGAAAAAAAAAAAAAAAAACACAACACATTGAAGTTGGCAAAGCAATGTTGTCCAAATCGGTCATTTTGTTAGATGTTAGTGCAACCTGCACTTTTAGTGAGTCCTAAAAAGCTTCCATATTTATGTAGTCTTTGTAGATATTATTGATACTGAAACTCCATAAAAAGTAGTAAAAATGCTGAGCATTAAAAATGAATTGTGACATTACCTAAAAATACTGAAAATCAGAAAGCATAACTAACACTCTCAGAATTAAATTTATCTACATGCACACAAAACCACATTCAACTATACCAACACTTTCATGTATAAGGAAATGGTAAATGCAACATAACTAAAGGGAAAAGTCACAGCATTTAAAAATCTCTACAAAAGTTTCTTAATATACACATTGACATACCGTGCTTCTATTATATGCTATTCAGGAAGGATCTTATCCTCCCTTTCCCACCTCCCTTTCTCTTCCTTTCCTCTCCCTTGGGAACTCTGCCTCTTACAACTTATAATTTTAGCGAGGAAGCTACCATAGAGGGTACTAGCGAGCCTGCTGTTTTGCCATGGCTGCACCCTGGCGGAAGGCTATTGCCAAGAAAAATGTGGAAACCCAGACAGAGGTCCTATGCAAACATACTAATAATGCACAGGTCTCTGGCTGCAGCGAGTGCCAGAGCCTGGCCCTTGCAGTGCAGGGCAACAGAGACAACACCTGTGTCAAATGCAACCAGGTGAATGATTTACTCAGACTAGTGGCTGACCTGAAGGAAGAGGTGGAGAGGCTCAGGAGCATTAGGGAGTGTGAGAGGGACATAGATTGGTGGAGCCAGTCCCTACCAGCCCCGAGGCTTAGGCGACCAGCAGAGGCTCTGCGAGAAACACATCACCCCCTACTGCCTTGTGAACAGGTAATAGGAGGGGACCAGCAGGCAGACAGAGTTCCTGCTACAGTGAACCCCCTCTCCTCTCCTCCCCCTAACAATGATAGTGATGACTTGGGGGACAAGGGGCAATGGCAAAAGGTCCCTGCTTGGCGTTACAAGCGTAGCAGGTGCACCTGCCTGGTGATTCCCCTACCTCCTCATCTGCCCCTGCAGAACAGGTACACTGCTCTGCAAGGACAACTGAACAATGGTGAGGGTGATGGTTCTTCCTACTTGGAGGTATCACCAAAGTCTAATCAGACTACCCACTTCCTTAAAACCTCCTCAGTAAAGAATAAAAGACGGGTCATTGTCATTGGTGACTCACTGCTGAAGGGAGTGGAAGGCCTGATATACAGACCAGACCCACTACACAGGGAGGTCTGCTGCCTTCTGGGGGCCCAGGTTAAAGACGTAAGGAAGAAACTTCCTTTGCTAGTACGGCCCTCGGATTATTATCCTCTGTTGTTTCAGGTGGGCAGTGATGAAATAGGAAGAACTTCTCTAAGAACGATGAAGAAGGACTTCAGAGCCTTGGGGTGACTGGTCAAGGGTTTGGGAGCACCAGTTATGTTCTCCTCAATCCCTCCAGTTATAGGAAATAATGAGGGACTGTACATGATGAGCCAGCAGATTAATACTTGGCTCCGAGCTTGATGTCACCAGTGGGGGGTTGGGTTTTTTGACTTTAGCTCAATTTACATGAGACCAGTCATTCTGACAACAGACAGGAATAGCTTTTTCCACTGGCAGAAAAGGGTTTTAGGATGGGAGATGGCAGGGTTCATTGACAGAGCTTTAGACTAGGTATGAAGGGGGTTGGGGGGTGAAAATGGGGTCACTAGAAAGGAGCCTGAATGTAACATGTCAGTTCTTGTGGTTGAGGAATATGCTAGCAAGACCTTGCAGTCTTGTGTCTTGGTGAAGGAGGAGGATGACATAACGTTTTGCAGGAAGGACACAAGGGTTGGTGAGAGGTTGGTTACTATGGAAACACCTGAGTATGGTCAAGAGGGTATTAGGGCTTCTCCCTCAAAAAAAGGTGGCCCAGCTGAGGTGCATTTACACTAATGTACGCAGTATGGGTAACAAACAGGAGGAGCTGGAGGCCACTGTGCTAGTAGGAAACTATGATGTAGTTGCCATCACTGAAACCTGGTGGGATGATTCCCATGACTGAAGTGTGGCTGTTGATGGCTACAAACTGTTCAGAAGGGATAGGCGAGGAAGGAGAGGAGGAGGAGTTGCCCTCTATGTTAGGAAGTGGAAAGATTGTGAAGAGCTGTGCCTGAGAAACAGCCATGACCAGGTTGAGAGCTTGTGGGTGAAAAATCAAGGATCAGTCCAGTAAAGGACATCTAGTGGTTCGGGTCTGCTACAGGCCACCTGATCAGGGGGAGTCTGTTGACGAAGCCTTCTTGCTTCAGCTGCAAGGACTGTCACACTCACAAGCTCTTGTCCTAATGGGGGATTTCAACCACCCAGATATCTGCTGGGATAGCGGCATGGCAGGTTCCAGACAATCCAGGAGATTCCTGGAGTCTGTTGAGGATAACTTCCTGGTGCAGGTAATAGATGGACTGACCCGAGGTGAAGCCTTACTAGACCTGGTGCTCACCAATGTGGAAGAGAGCATTAGAGAGGTTAAGATTGGAGGCTGCCTGGGCTGTAGCGACCATGCCCTGGTGGAGTTTGTGATCTTGAGGAATATGGGTCTGGCAAAAAGCAGAGTCAGGACCATGAACTTCAGGAGAGCAAACTTCCCTCTGCTCAAGGAATTACTGTCTGGGATCACCTGGGAAACTGTCCTTAAGGGCATAGGAGCGCAACAGAGCTGGCAGCTCTTTAAGGACACCCTTCTGAGAGTGCAAGAGCTCTCCATCCCCCAGCAGAAGAAATGGAGCAAAGGAGGCAGGCGACTGGCATGGCTGAGCAAGGACCTGCAGCTTAAACTGAGGGAAAAGAGAGAAATGTACAGGAAGTGGAAGCAGAGTTGTGTAGCCTGGGAGGAATACAGGGGTGTCGTCTGGATGTGTAGAGATGGGATCAGGAAAGCCAAGGCACAGATGGAGCTGAACTTGGCAAGGGATATGAAGAATAACAAGAAGGGGTTCTACAGATACATAGGCAGGAGGAGACAGGCCAAGGAGATTATTCCCCCTCTGATAAATGAGAAGGGAGAACTGGCTTCCTCAGACATGGAAAAAGCTGAGGTACTCAGTAAGTGCTTTGCCTCAGTCTTCACTGGTGGTCAAGTTTCCTATGTCTGTCAGGACCCTGAACCTTGAGGAGAGGGTGAGAGGAGTGGATTCTGTCCCATTATGACAGTGGAACAAGTCCAGGACCACCTAATGAAATTGGATATGTATAAGTCCATGGAGCCAGATGATATATATCCCAGGGTGCTGAGAGAGATGGCTGATGTGGTTGCCAAGCCGCTCTCCATCATATTTGAAAAATCATGGCTGTCGGGTGAAGTCCCCGGTGACTGAAAAAAGGGAAACATTACTCCCATTTTTAAGAAAGGGAGAAAGGAAGACCCGGGGAACTACAGGCCGGTGAGCCTCATCTCTGTGCCTGGGAAGATTATGGAGCATATCCTCCTGGAAGACATGTTAAGGCATGTATGAGATAAAGAGGTGATCCGAGACAGCCAGCACGGCTTCACCAAAGGCAGATCTTGCTTAACCAATCTGGTGGCCTTCTGTGATGGAGTGCTGGAGTCGGTGGACAAAGGAAGGGCGATGGATATCATCTACCTGGACTTGAGTAAAGCTTTTGATATGGTCCCTCACCACATTCTTCTCTCTAAATTGGAGAGGTATGGATTTAAAGGATGGACTGTTAGGTGGACAAAGAATTGGTTGGCTGGTCACAGCCAAAGGGTTGTGGTCAACGGTTCTATGTCTGGGTGGAGGCCGGTCACAAGTGGTGTCCTGCAAGGGTCGGTCTTGGGTCCAGTGCTCTTCAACGTCTTTATAAATGACGTAGACAACAGAATTGAGTGCAACCTCAGCAAGTTTGCAGATGACACCAAGCTGAGCAGTGCAGTCGATACAATAGAGGGAAGGGATGCCATCCAGAGGGACTTGGACAGGCTGGAGAAGTGAGCCCATGAGAACCTAATGAGGTTCAACAAGGCCAAGTGCAAGCTGTTGCACTTGGGCTGGGGCAATCCATTTATGTATTTACGTAGACTGGGAGAAGAAGAACTCAAGAGCAGCCATGCGGAGAAGGACTTGGGGGTCCTGATGGACAAGAAGCTGGACATGAGTCATCAGTGCATGCTTGCAACTATGTCCTGGGCTGCATTAAAAAAGGGGTGGCCGGCAGGGAGTGATTGTCCCCCTCTGCTCTGCTCTTGTGAGACCCCACCTGGAATACTGCGCGCAGGCCTGGGGCCCCCAGCACAAGAAGGAAGTAGAGCTCTTGGAACAGGTCCAGAGGAGGACCACTAAGATAATCAGAGGGCTGGAGCACCTCTCCTATGCAGAAAGATTGAGGGAATTGAGCTTGTTTAGCTTGGAGAAGAGAAGGCTCCGGGGAGACCTCATTGCAGCCTTCCAGTACTTGAAGGGAGCGTATATACAGGAAGGGGAACTCCTGTTTACATGTGTTAGTAGTGATAGGACAAGGGGAAATGGTTTTAAACTAAGGCAGGGGAGATTTAGTTTATATATCAGAAGAAAGTTTTTCACTCAGAGCTTGGTGAAGCACTGGAACAAGTTGCCCAGAGAGGTTGTGGATGTTCCATCCCTAAAGGCATTCAAGGCCAGGCTGGATGTGGCTCTGGGCAGCCTGCTCTAGTGATTGACAACCATGCCCAGAGCAAGGGGGTTGAAACTAGATGATCTTTAAGGTCCTTTTCAACCCAGGCCATTCTATGATTCTATGACTCTATGATTCTTATATGGAAAACTCTGCATGACTCATTTTTGGATTTACTAGTGGGACAAATTATGTTCCATCCTTCCCCTTCTTATGTTAAAATGAACACACTGTTCTGTATTATCTATGTAACCCTGACATGACAAAACTTGGGACTATTACAGGATCACAAAATCACAGAATGGCTGAGGTTGGAAGGGACCTCTGAAGATCATCTAGTCCAACCACCCTGCCAAGCAGGATCACCTAGAGCACATTGCGCAGGATGGCATCTATGCGGGTTTTGAATATCTCCAAAGGAGACTCCACAACCTCTCTGGGCAACCTGTTACAGTGCTCTGTCATATTCAGCCAGAACATCCTGTGCTTCAATTTGTGCTTGTTGCCTCTTGTCCTGTCGCTGGGCACAACTGAAAAGAGACTAGCTCCATTCTCTTGACACCTTCCCCTCAGATATTTCTTAAACACACACAGTTGAATATGTCTGTTGCTGAATATTTGTTTTGTCAGATCAGGTTCTAAAAGCCCATGAATCCATAGGTAATGCTAGATAGACTTAGGCAGATACTGACCAAAAAAAAATCACAAAGTTGGACTTCCACTGCATACTCAAGACCTACTCCATTACACAAAACATACAGCTTTAAATACTATTTACTTCAAGCAGAATTTCAAGATACTCATCACTTTTGAAAATAACAGGCATTTCATAAGAAAATTTAATTTATTAAAAAAGAGAAAATCTTGGTCTACAAAGATAAAATTTACTACATTACTGTAAACAGTGAAACTGGTAAGAAAAGCAGTAGACTAAGATACTCCCGCCCCCACCCCCACCCCCATATTTCTCCAACTGTAGAATGATTTATAAATATCACCTGAGTAACCAAATGATATGCTTGACAATGGACTAAGGTAGATTCCACTTCCAAACATTGCACCATGGAGCTGAAAAAGACCAGAATAATTGCTTAACATTAATTTAACTATGTCCTGGTTTCAGTTAGGACAGAGTTATTTTTCCTCCTAGTAGCTGGTAGGGTGCTATGTTTTGGATTAGGATGAGAAGAGGGCTGACAACATGCTGATTTTTAATTGTTGCAGAGCGATGCTTACACTAAGCCAAGGACTTTTCAGCTTCTTGCTCTGTCCTGCCAGCGGGCAGGCTGGGGGTGCAGCAGGAGCTGGGAGGGGACAGACCCAGGACAGCTGACCCAAACTGGCCAAAGGGTTATTCCATACCATCTGACGTCATGCTGACCAATATATAGGGGTGGCTAGCCAGGGTGGGCGGCCGGCTGCTCGGGGTTGGGCTGGGCATCGGTCAGCGGGTGGTGAGCAATTGCATTGTGCATCACTTGTTTCGTACACACTATTATTATTATTATTATTATTTCCTATCTTAATAAACTGTCTTTATCTCAACTCACAGGCTTCACTTTCCTGTTTCTCTCCCCCATCCCAGAGAGGGATGGGGGAGGGTGAGCAAGCGGCTGTGTGGTGTTTAGCTGCTGGCCGGGTTAAACCACAACAAACTATCTGGACAAAATAATAATGATAGTCTCAAGTCTTGATGTAGATGAGCATCCACCTTATTGCACTACTTTGACTGGTAATAAATGGTGTTCAAAGAAATCTTAAAAAAAATCATGTTGCAAATATACAACTAAAATACTGTATATTCTGGAAACCATGTCCAAATGTCCAAAGATCATTTTACATCAGATTCATACATAAAATTGCATTTACTGTTTTTAAATCTAACATTACCGTGGAAGATGCCTACAGACAGTGCTTCTGTACATGGCCAGATGTATCTCAGCCTTAACAAGGCTGAGCAACTCAGCATGTGTCTCACATCAAAACTAAGCCAGCCTTTGTGAATCCCCCTTGGAGGGGCTAGATCCAGAAAGTTTTTCCAAAATACATCTGTTGGACTTGGATATGCAAATAATGCAGCTGTTCTTTAAGTTGAGTAATGAAGAGCTGGTGATGACAGTGCTTATATGCTAAAAAATAATAAAATAAATCAGTCACTAGTTCAGCCTGAGTACTGTAGGAATGGTTTCAGCCAAGCTTTTGCCTGAGCCAATTCAGCCATGCATATCCTATCACTACATGACAGTGCTTTAGTCATAGGGCTATCAGATGTTTGGAAAGAAGAGAGGAAAGGGAAGACTCTTCTTCAACATAAATGTTCCATGTCAAGGAGCCTGGGCTAAGTAACAAAACAAGCATGTTTTCTTTGTCATATTCTTGTCTGGAAAGGGGGGAGTACAGTTTTCACTTCTCCTCCAGAGACTATGTAGATGAACCTTTAAAGAAACCACACAAAGTAGATGTTGGAGCACAAGTGAGAACCCAAAGCATCTCCTATGCAGTTAGATGTTATGATCAATGGGCTTCAGTCATGCTCATCCATATTTCTTTCCTCTGACCCCATGATATCTACATTGTGTCTTCAATTTGCCAGATCTCCCATAGGAATGCGCAATCATGCTCTCACTCCTCCAGATCCTGCAATGTTGTATAGGATCCTTGCTGAGTAGATATTTTTTCTGACTGGTTGATACTGGGGTAAGCAGAATGAACTGGGCTCACAATACGGCTTAGTCGTAAGAGAGATCTAAAAATGATGACTTGTATAAAACAGATTTGTATAAACTGCTTCCTCCTCTTCCCAATATCTTAACCCTGAACAAAGCAATAACAACAAAAAACATAAACAAAAGGATTTACTTCGGTGAATTTTGGAATGTAAATCCTACTTTCTTGGTGAAGTATCTTCCAAAGATGCTAATAAAAACATTCAAACCACTAGGAGGAACAGCAGAGATTTTCATTCCCTTTTTTTCACTGTTTCCTCTTCCCTAATCCTTAGTCAATAGCCTTGGATCATCCTCCAAGGTATCTAATCAAGATCATGGATTGATGCTCTGGGGAACAGCTGTCAAAACCCTGATGATAAAACACTATGATTCATGGGGGGGGGGCGCCCCCCAGTCCCTCTGGCACTGCTTTTTTTGCTCTGCAGTAGTAGTCTCTTGATGGTTCAGCCTGAGAAAACAAACTGAAGTTTGCAGTATCTCTCCTACTAGCCAGTACACTCATATTCCCTTCCCAGGAAAACCAGAGGAGAGGAGAAGATACTGTAAACCTGGCTTCTGTAAATCTAGTATGCTCTGGGATCCTATAATATAGACATCAATTTTAATCTCTGAGACTGCTTTTAAGCAGTACTGAACTAAGCCTCCTGGAGGTGCTTCTGTGGAATGTAAAATTTAAGCATGGATTCAACTGATGGGATTTTTTTAGCCATTTTAGCAGATACATTATTTCATTTTAATTGCTTCAGAAAAGTACCTTTTCCTGGAAACAAAAAGGGGTATCACCCCTTTTTGCCATCTATATGACTACCAGAAACATCTCCCTTGAAAACTCCTATTTTTAATATGCAATAAATCGTGCACAGGTTGACTAATGTCTATTTAGTCTACTATTTACCTGCAACCTCGTATTGGATGCAACAACTAAACCGTTCCTCAGGATGGAATGCCAGTTTTCAATATGTGAACCACTGAAAAATTAAAGAGAAAAGAGCATTAAAATCCACAGCATAAAATTCAAAATGAAATCAGTAATACTTTAAAACAATACATTCACAGCTGTAAACCTCAAATGGCAAGAACAAAAAATTACCATGGCATTTTGGTAACCTTTGATTAATACGAACATATGGACTCACTGAAATGCAAAGGTACTTCCGTAGAGATTTTTAGCAGCTCGGAAATTGGATTCTTTGGCTGGCGGACTGCTGAGAAGTAGGAACTGGTGGGGAGTGTGCATAAACTTTAGTTGCTGTAAAATATAACAGTGCATAAGTGAAAAGAAGTTGATGAACACAAAAACATTGTATTTCCAGAATGGTAGTTCTTAATATACCATGTTGTTTCACACAATATATGACTGTATCTAAATACCTACATTAACTACGTTGAAATTGGTCTAATTACCATAGCTTTTATCTGAAATCAAACAGTAAAAGTGGTCTTTGGTTTACAAAACATATGGAGGTCTCTGAAACAGATTTCATCCTAATATGGCTCTAGTAAAATAATTAAATTGAACAATTTCATCATGGTATTTTGATCACAGCTGGCTTTGAATAAAGGTTCAGATTTGAAAGGCTTCAGATTACTACACCCTAAATCAGAGCATCAGAGGCACATATATTCAGAAATGAATCTCAGCTCCATCACAGTAAAATTCTAGAGCTATATTCTTTTTACAGTATACTCATACGTGGGTCTCCTGATGCATTGTGGTGTTTGGTTGCACTGCTTTTTGTACAATTCTGTATCTAATATTCTAAATGAAAACAAAAAAAGTGAAGTTCTTATCCAACCTCAGATGACTACAAGGTAGACACTTGCATTTGAGCTACTCACCTCAAATAGGCTTTTTTTGAGCATAATTCATTTGACTTGTTTTAGATATTCAGAACATGATTCTATGAGTCATGAACTGAAACTGCCTATTTCTCTCCACTATTAATGGAGCCTGTGTGATCAGTCTGAACACAGACATCTACATTTGGCCACGAGACTCCCACCTAAAATGCTAATATGGGCCACGAGAAATGAGAAAATGAAGAACCCCCACACATACCCTATTCACCGGTAGCTTCACAATATGTGATCTGTTACTAGAAATAACCCTAAAATAAGAAACAGTTATATGTATTAGACATGATAACCAAGCAGAACTTTCTTTCTTAAAAATATTATGCACAGCCATAACAAAGCACTGAACCTATCAGATTAAAGTAGACCAAATCTTGACTACAAAATCAGATCTGAAGCTAGAGTCTTTCTAGTGTTTTCAGACGACCCAGATGAGATCTGGAAACAGTCCAGAAACAAAGCACTTGTGAATGTTAACCCTGACATTAATTCTTAGTATGAGTTTACACAAAAACTGGTGAAATGATCATTCATTCAACTTAGTACTTTAATAATTATTATCTCATTGTGAGTCACTTTTATACCATTGTAGAAGAGGATGTGCAAGTGGGTCTTGTTTATCCATCTGCTTCTTTATTTCCAAGTAAGGTGCCTAGAAAATAGTAATTATGTTCTTTATTACACGTTGAAATCACAAGGTTTAATGTTATATGTTACAATGCCAATGATTTCATCTATTAAAACACATGGGATTCATTATTAGGCTTAAATAACAGATTTGCTGACATTTAACGTTGTACAGTTATAAATGTATTTTGACTACAAGAAGAATTAATTTAGCAATTATTTTCACTGAACTAAAATAATAAACATTTAATTAGCATTAAAATTAGTATTATAGCAAAATTCCAGAAGAAAGTAGAAGACATCTACTTAACTAGTGATAGGACTAGAGGGAATGGCCTCAAGTTGTGCCAGGGGAGGTTCAGGTTGGAAATTAGGAGAAAATTCTTCTCAGAAAGAGCACTCAGGCATTGGAATGCGTTGCTCAGGGAGGTGGTGGAGTCACCATCCCTGGGGGTGTTTAAGGAATGGTTGGATTTGGTGCTTAGGGACATGGTCTAGTGGGTGACATTGGTAGTAGGGTGATGGTTGGACCAGATGATCTTGGAGGTCTTTTCTAACTTTAATGATTCTATAATTCTATGATTCTATGATTCTATGTTTGGCTCCTGGATTAAGGAATTGGACTGGAACTTAACTTTTCGGGACCTACTTGGGGGTATCTCGTGCTAGATTGCTAGAAGGTAAGGGTGCTTGAGAGAGCTGGGCAACATTTAAACAGCACTTCTTTCAAGCTCAGGATCGGTGCATCCCGAAGAGCAGGAAATCGAGGAAGGGGGGCAAGAGAACTGCGTGGATGATCAAGGAGCTCATCAACAAGATCAAAAGGAAGAAGGTCTGTGAAATGTGGAAAAAGGCCCTGTCCCCTTGGGAGGAGTATAGGAGTATAGGAGTGTTGTCAGGGCCTGAAGGGATGCAATGAGGAAGGCTAAAGCCCACCTGGAGATGAAGCTGGCAAAGGAGATAAAGGATAATAAGATTTTTTTTTAAGTATGTAAACAGTAAAAGGAAGACTAGGGATAATCTTTGATCTGGATAGGCTGGACCGATGGGCTGAGGTCAACTGCATGAAGTTCAACAAGACCAAGTGCCGGGTCCTGCACCTGGGGCACAACAACCCCAAGCAGAGCTACAGGCTGGGAGAGGAATGGTTGGAAAGCTGCCAGGCGGAGAAGGACCTGGGAGTATTGGTTGATAGTTGGCTGAAAATGAGCCAGCAGTGTGCTCAGGTGGCCAAGAAGGCCAACAGCATCCTGGCTTGTATCAGAAGCAGTGTGGCCAGCAGGGCTAGGGAAGTGATTGTCCCCCTGTACTTGGCTCTGGCGAGGCTGCACCTCAAGTACTGTGTTCAGGTTTGGGCCCCTCACTACAAGAAGGACATGGAGGTGCTTGAGTGAGTCCAGAGAAGGGCTACGAAGCTGGTGAAGGGTCTGGAGAACAAGTCCTATGAGGAGTGGCTGAGGGAGCTGGGCTTGTTCAGCCTGCAGAAAAGGAGGCTCAGGGGCGACCTTATTGCACTCTACAGGTACCTTAAAGGAGGCTGTAGCGAGGTGGGGGCTGGTCTGTTCTCCCACGTGCCTGGTGACAGGACGAGGGGGAATGGGCTAAAGTTACGCCAGGGGAGTTTTAGGTTGGATCTTAGGAAGAACTTCTTTACCGAAAGGGTTGTTAGACATTGGAACGGGCTGCCCAGGGAAGTGGTGGAGTCGCCATCCCTGGAGGTCTTTAAAAGACGTTTAGATGTAGAGCTTAGCGATATGGTTTAGTGGAGGACTCTTAGTGTTAGGTCAGAGGTTGGACTCGATGATCTTGAGGTCTCTTCGAACCTAGAAATTCTGTGATTCTGTGATTCTGTAATGTAGGTCCCCTGCTGAACAAGGGGGGGTCCTGGTAACGGGGGATGCTGAGAAGGCGGAAATTCTGAATGCCTTGGCTTCGGTCTTTGCTTCAAAGACTCCCACTCTGGACCTTGGAGGGAGGAGAGAGAGTCTGTGAAATGGAGAGTTCTCCTCTGGTTGAGCAGGGAGTGGTTCAGGAGTGTCTGAGTGGGATCAATGCACGCAAATCCATGGGCCCCGATGAGATGCATCCGCGTGTGCTGAGGGAGTTAGCGGAGGTGATCGCCAAACCGCTCTCTATCATCTTTGAAAGGTCTTGGAGAATAGGAGAGGTGCCTGAAGACTGGAGGATAGTCAGTGTCACTCCGGTCTTCAAGAAGGGAAGAAGGAGGATCCGGGAAACTACAGGCCAGTTAGTCTCACCTCTGTCCCTGGAAAGGTGTTGGAGCAGCTTGTTCTGGATGCCATCTCCAAGCAATTGGAAGAGAAGAATGTTATGATGAGTAGTCAGCATGGATTCACCAAGGGGAAATCATGCTCGACCAACCTCGTTGCCTTCTGTCATGGCATCACCAGCTGGGTAGATGGGGGGAGAGCATTGGATGTCATCTACCTTGACTTTAGCAAGGCTTTCGATACTGTCTCCCACAACACTCTGCTAGCAAAGCTGAGAAAGTGTGGGATAGATGAGTGGACAGTAAGATGGGCTGAGAACTGGCTGACTGGCTGAGCTCAGAGGGTCATGATCAGCAGCGCAGAGTCCGGCTGGAGACCTGTGACTAGCGGTGTTCCCCAGGGGTCGGTGCTGGGTCCAGTCTTGTTCAACATCTTCATCAACGACCTTGATGAGGGAATAGTGTCTGCCCTCAGCAAGTATGCCGATGACACAAAGCTGGGAGGAGTGGCCGACACACCAGAAGTCTGTGCTGCCTTTCAGCAAGACCTGGACCGGCTGGAGAGATGGTCAGGAAGAAACCAAATGAGGTTTAACAAGAGCAAGTGTAGAGTCCTGCACCTGGGAAGGAACTACTGCATGTATCAATACAGGTTGGGGGATGACCTGCTAGAGAGGAGCTCTGCGGAGAAGGACCTGGGGGTCCTGGTGGACGACAGGTTGACCAGGAGCCAGCAGTGTGCATATATGTGTACATATATGGTATAGAGGAGCGTCGAGTAGCTTGTGAAACTGTAGTAGTCAGCCAATGAGGAAACAAGGGAGCAATCAGGTGTCGGGTAATAGGGAATAAAAGGTTATGATTTGTTTACTAAAATGCACTCCTGATTTACAGGACGCCTGCCATTGCAATCGTGAATAAAATAGCTTCACAGAAGATCCTGGCTGAAGAAAATTATTTGAGATGTTTCTCACAAGGCCCGTCTGGATGCCTAGCTGTGCAACCTGCTCTAGGGAAATTGCTTTGGCAGGGGTGTTGGACGCAATGATCTCTTGAGGTCCCTTCCAACCCCTACAATTCTGTGATTCTGTAATTTTGTCTTTTCTAACTTTGATGATTCTATAATTCTATGATTCTATGATTCTATATTTGGCTCTTGGATTAAGGAATTGGACTGGAAATTCACAAAATCAAGTTTCTCAAAATACCCCTAGATAATCCACCCCAATTTTATTTTTTTAACTGTTTCTTGGTATAAACTGGTAAAGTAAAATATTGTTACCACCTTATAGTCCCTTTGAAGAAATTTCTTGATTTCAACCACAGTGCAAAGCATTCCTTTAAAACTCTTCAGTCCAATACTTACTTATTGTAAAAAATAATAATAATAATAAAAAAGAAGTTAAATGTTGGTTATTTTTCTCTTTAAGAAAGATTATATTAAGTAACAAAAATACCTACAAAGATTTTCAATGTGTTTGATTGTTCTCTCAGTCCGGAGAGAATTCCTCATTCCTCATTCTTCATTCCAGAATCCAAAAGTACTTTACAAATACATATAAAAAAAGAGAATAGATCAGAACAGAACAGTTCAGTTGGAAGGGACCTTCAAAGATGATCTAGTCCAACTGCCTGACCACTTTAGGGCTAACCAAAACTCAAAATATATTAATGATGGCATTATCCAAATGCCTTTTAAACACTGACAGGCATGGGGCATCAACCACCTCTCTAGGGAGCCTGTTCCAGTGTTTGACCACCCTCATGATATTTTTTCCTATATGTCCAGTCTGAACCTCCCCTGGCACAGCTTTGTTCTGTTCCTGTAAATCCTGTCATTATTTACCAGGGAGAAAGGACTGGCACCTCCCTTTGTGCTTCCCCTGATGTCCTGGGTTTGACTGGGATAGAGTTAATTTTCTTCCTAGTAGCTGATAAGGCGTTATGTGTTAGGATGATAATAATGTTGATTACACAGTGATGTTTTAGGCATTGCTGAGCAGTGCTTAAACAGAGTCAAGGACTTTTCAGCTTTTCAAACCACCCTACCAGCAGGGAGGCTGGGGGTGCACAATAAGCTGGTACACAACCAGGACAGCTGGCCCAAAGTGGCCAAAGGGATATTCCATACCATATAACATCATGCTGAACAATAAAACTAGGGGGGATGGACACTGCCTAGGGTCTGGCCAGGCATTGGTCAGTGGGTAGTGAGCAAATGCATTGTGCATCACTTGTTTTGAATATTCCTTTATCATAATTATTATTATTTCTTTCCCTTCCTTTTCTGTCCCATTAAACTGTTTTTATCTCAACCCATGGCTTTTATCCTTTTCTCTTTTCAGTTCTCTCCCCCATCCCACTAGGGGTGAACAAACAGCTGTGTGATGATTAGCAGCCTACCAGATGAACCACAACAGTCCTTTTGGTGCAGAAAGTCAGCAGGGACCTCCCCAGACTCCCACAGCCTTTGGTAAATTGTTGAGAGGGGTCCAGCTATAACATCCACTAACTCCTTCAGCACTCTGGGATGAATCCCATGAGGCCCTATGGATTTATGAATGTTGAGCTGACATAACTAGTCCCTTACAATTTCAGTGGCCACAGATGGAAAGTCACTGCTCCCCCAGTCATGGTCCTCCAACTCTGAGGTCCGGGCAGCCCAAGATCTGTTAAATACTGAGGCAAAAAAGGCATTAAATGCCTCCTCCTTTTCCTCCTCCTTACTTGTTAGGTGACCATCTGCTTCAAGTATCAGTCCAATGTTTTCCTTTGATCTCCTTTAGCTGCTGACATATTTGAAAAAGCCCTTTTTGTTGTCTGATACCACAGTGGCCAGTGTCAACTCAAGTTGGGCTCTGGCTTTTCTTGTTTTCTTCCTGCAGATGCAAACTTCAGCTCTGTACTTTCTCTGTGAAGCCAGACCTTGCTTCCAGAGGTCATATATTTTCTTTTTCTGCCCTAGTTCCAGGAGGAGTTCCCTGTTCAGCCAAGCCAGTCTTCTGCCTTGCTTGCTTGACTTGCATACTTCTGGGCTTTTAAAAGGTGGTTTTTGAAAAGTGCCCAGCTCTCTTGCACCCTTAAACCCTCTAGAGAAGAGTCCCCAGGGGACACTGCTAACTAGCTCCCTGAGAAGCTTAAAGTTTGCTTTCTTAAAGTCTAGGGTGACAACTCTGTTGACCTTTTTTCTCCTTACACCCAAAATTTTGAACTCAGCTATTTCATGATCACTGTGGCCAAGACAGTCACCTACTGCCACCTCTCCCACAATGTTTTCCCTATTCTCAAACAACAGATCTAGGAGGGCACCTTTCCTAGTTGGCTCACTCAGTACTTGTGACAGGAAGTTATCTTCAACGTGCTTTAGGAATTTTGCAGACTTGCTTGTCACAGCAGTATGATATTCCTGGTTTATGCCTGGGAAGTTGAAGTCTCCTATAAGGACGAGGATAAAAGATCTCAAGATTTCCCCCAATTGCCTATAGAATAGCTCATCCATACCATTGTCCTGGGTGAGCGGTCAATAATAGACACCCACGACAACATGTACTTGGTTATCCATCCCCTTAATTCTCACCCAGAGGCTCTACTGTGTCATCCCTAACAGCAAGTGCTGTATAGTCTAATCTCTCCTTTACGTAGTGTAACACCGTCACCTCACCTGCCCTGCCTATCCCTCCTAAACAGCCAATAGCCCTCCATCCCAGCATTCCAGTCATGGGACTCATCCCACTGTCTCATTAATATCAATGATATCATAGCTTTGGGAAAGCACCAAAGCCTCCATTTCGTGTGAAGTACAAACATACTGTGTGTGTTTGTATATAAGCATTTCAGATGTGCTCCTGAATCTGCAGCCTTCTTTGGAGCAGCATAGATGCTCCTGTTAGCCTTGCCACCCTCAGATGGTACCATACCATCCCTTGGTTTAACCTCAGTGTTATTTATAAACTCTTGTGAGGATACATTTATATAACAGTTGGAAAAGCAATGTATATGAGAGATATTTCACTAAATAGTTATAATAACATGGGCTGTTTGGGAAATGAAGTGTTACAATAAACCTAAGTACAACTATCAGATTCTGTCCTACTATGAATATTGAAAAATCATATGGTAGTAAACCCAAGACCCAATCTTCCAAGTCCCCAACCACACTTAGCTGAACAAGTGTTTTACTATAACAGAACCAAAGCTGTTATTCAGAACACCATCACAAAATCAATTTATTTTGCTTTGGAAATAAAAGACAAAGTTTGGCTTTGATATTTCCAGAAATGCAGCAGTTGGTGATTATCTTGTTACAGCGTCCCATTCTGCCATTATTATATATTATTTAAACTTCAAAAGACCTGAACTCTACTTCATAGAATCACAGAATGGTTGAGGTTGGAAGGGACCTCCAGAGATCATCTAGTCCAACCCCCCCACTCAAGCAGTGTCACCTAGAGCATGTTACTCAGGATTGTATCCAGGTGGGTTTTGAATATCTCCAAAGAAGACTCCACAACCTCTCCGGGCAGCCTCTTCCAGTGCTCTGTCACCCGAACCGTAAAGAAGTTCTTCCTCATATGTCAATAAAACCTCCTGTGGTTCAATTTATACCCATTACCCCTCATACTATCACTGGCCACCATTGAGACTAGTTTGTCCCCATCCTCTTGACATTGTTCCTTTAGGTATTTGTAATTTTAATTTCATTGCCATTATGGATACTGTAGGTTTGTTATTTTTAAGCACACATTTTAGTATTACTACAGCTCTACAGGTAAGGACTGATACTATTGCCTTCCCCTCCCATCATATGCCTCATATAAACATCTTCCTAGTTCTAGAAATAGCTATTATGTTATTTAAAGATTTTTTAACTTACCTGT
Source organism: Heteronetta atricapilla (assembly GCA_011075105.1). NCBI lineage: Eukaryota > Metazoa > Chordata > Aves > Anseriformes > Anatidae > Heteronetta > Heteronetta atricapilla. The sequence goes on from MU013480.1 coordinate 39,294, forward strand.
GTCATCTCTCTAATAGAAGTGATACTGTCCAATGCTTTCATGACTCGGTCATAATTCTTCTTCTGATGTAATATAAAATAAGCAAATAAATTAAAATAATGTTGGTCTTTGGCTCTACAAAACCCTCAGTTCTTTAAGTGTGTATAAAACAAAAGTTAGGATGAATGTTCAGCAAACCAATCCTTTTATTTTTTTAACCAATAGCTTCGTTTGGCCTTATGCACACACAGACTTTCTCATTCATAGTCCAGGAAAATTTCTGGAAAAAATATCATGATGGTTGTTCTTTGAATTTCACTGGAATCTCCAACACACAACAATGCAACTAACTTAAAAGATTAAGTCGCTTTTTTAAACAAATATTTGTAACTAAACACAGGCTCTGACAGTTACTTAGATAATATGCAATTAAGTATGCGATGAACAAACAGATGTTAAAATGCTAAATAAGCAGATTTGTTTACTTTGCTAATAACTCTATAAAATATCTGAGGTACTTCAGCTGTCCCTCTGCCTCACCCTGACACTTGCCTACCTTTCACCTGGGAACCACTACCAGAGGATTCCACCTTTTCTGAGTGGATGAGCTCAACAGTCCATGCTCCACCAGCTCCACATCCCACATCACCTTTGGGGGCTTCACTGTTCCCCAGCTTTAGATCTTGCCAATTCCTGCCTATGGGCTTTCACCTTGTCCATGTTGGCAAGAAGCCAGGAGTGGGCCATGCCAACTCTATCTGCTTCACTTCCAGTGTAACATCCTTTCACATTCCTTATTCTGACTTGCACCCCTGCCCTGCCCAGCTGCCAGGCTACTTGTCTCCGCATCAGCCTCTTTTCAAGTACCTCTGCAAATCTTTCTTCTTGTGCAATACAGAATACACCCAACCCTTCCTCTGAGGAAGAACCACTGCTATCTGGCCTTTGTTCAGGAAAAGTGAAATGCATCCCGATGCAGGACATCCAAAGTTTTCATTTACACCCTTGAAGATGGCTCAAGTGAGCTACAATACATTCATGGCTTCCATAGGGCTTCCCTGAGAGGCAGCATTTACAGCCTGAAGAGCAAACAATCCTTCAAAATTTGATGCTTGTAGAAAACTTGACTCTTATGTCCAATATTTGATAAAATTAAGTTTAAGGATATAAAAATTTGCAAAGAGAAAAATGAGTTGACAGCAATAACCACTTTAAGAAGAAAAAGACTGAAAATCCTCCTGATCTACATTGCCCCAAAGCTTTCTCTGTGTCCAATGAGTACACTGAAAGACACCATGAAAATTTTGCATCTAGAATTTGTACCCTAAAAGACGAACTTAGCTTCAACATAACTTTCAATACAAGTTACAGTTTATTCCCAAACACCTTCTCAGAGATAATTAAAAAACTATAGAGTTCTGAAAAGAGTGACATGCTTGTGCTATATTCTGTAGCTGTATCTTTTCTGGTAAAGGATACTCCAGAATAAGTCTTTGATTTGAAACCTAATGCATGATTAAAACCAAGCTATGATATAATGAAAGATAGCTACTTACCCTGGGGTTAAAGGCCAGCATCTGAGGATCATTAGGATCAACTACAGAAGGATATGGCTCAAAAATGACAACTTTCCTAGGTGATTCTAATGCAGACCTACACATGGATACTAAAAGATCAACCACCTAGGGATAAAGAAAAATAATTATTCAATATATGTATTTTCATATTGTATCATCTAGTCTGCCTTTTTAACACATTATTGAAATAGCCTGTTTCATTACTAACTATATTATCCAAACCATGATAACCACAGGACATAGTTTTTGACTGATTTTTTTTCCATTGATCTCAAAAGGCTTTGAGTCCAGCCCTGGTACATTATTTCAGGTGCATAAGACTGGTATCTGGTTTTAAATGTACTATCATGCCAGATACACTGCCTGTAGTCCTGTTTTCTATTGTGTACATCCTAATTCCTGGATGAAAATAATTACATAGGGAACTGAAGTCATGCTGGATGTGTGTATCCTTGTGTCGTAGATGCTAGTGAAGAATGCTGCTCAAAGAGGAAGGCTTTGTGAATCTGTATCACTGTTTGCTGCTCTCCTGAACATTGTAAACATAGAAACACTAGAACAGGTCAGTGATTTAACAGTCATTTCCATGTCTCAGACTGGGAAAGCCTCTTCCTTCCTTTTGTGAAATGTGTCCATTTGATTCGTGTCGTGTATGAAACAATGCTAGGGCAGCATGATGA